>CAUYQU010002983.1:0-19144 GCA_963574635.1 Cheracebus regulus
ACTTTCAGATTGGGTCTCTGAGTGGACGTCCGGCTTGTTGGTGATGAAGTTTTTTCTGTTTCTTAGTTTTCCTTCGGCAGACGCCCCTTCCCCACAGAGTTGGGCCTTCCTGGGTTCAGCTGTACTTTCTCTCAGTCCTCAGCGCTTCCTTGTGGGAATGGGACCAGCCGAGCCCGTCTGTCCCGTATACTCCGCACCGAGAAGCGCCGCACGCCGGGGCGCCAGCAAAACAGCCGCGCCAGCCAAAAGAGTCGCACTGGCGACCCATGTGGCTCCTTCGCCAGGAATCTCCCAGTTTGTGGGCATCAGAAATTCGTCTGCAATTGCGGCATCCACTTGCTCTCTGCGCTTTCACTGGGAGCTACAATCCTGAGCTGCTGCTAAGCGGCCATCTTGGATCTTTCTCCGCCCAATGACGAAGTTTTTTCTGTTTCTTAGTTTTCCTTTGGTGGACACCCGTTCCCCCCAGAGCCGGACCTTCCCGGGTTCGCTGTGCTTGCTGTGAAACTCTCAGTCCTCGGCGCTTCCAATTGCTGTTTTCCTTGTGGGGATGGGACCAGCTGAGCCTGTCTGTCCCATATACTCCGCACTGAGAAGCGCCACGCCGGGGCACTGGCAAAACAGCCATGCCGGTCAAAAGAGTCGCGCTGGCGACCCATGTGGCTCCTCTGCTGGGAATCTCCCAGTCTGTGGGCAACAAAAATTCGTCGGAAAGTGCAGCATCCACTCGTTCTCTGCGCTTTCACTGAGAGCTACATTCCTGAGCTGTTGCTAATCGGCCATCTTGGATCTCTCTTGTCTTTTAAAGGAGAAACACTAGGACTTTCCTAGGTACGAAAACCCTCTTACAGTATATACATGTCACTTGGTATATTCAGAATGCCAGATCCCAAATATATGTGTGTGCCGAGGACTTCAAATAGTTCATGTGGATGATTACTTACACAGTTAACCCTTGAATAACATAGGTTTGAACTGCAAGGGCCCACTTTTGGGTGGATTTTTAAAAATAAATATATTGTTTGGGAGGCCAAGGCAGGCAGATCATGAAGTCAAGAGCTCGAGACTATCCTGGCAAACATGGTGAAACCCCATCTCTACTAAAAATACAAAAAATTAACTGGGCGTGGTAGCACACACTGTAGTCCCAGCTACTCAGGAGGCTGAGGCAGGAGAATCGCTTGAAGCCGGGAGTTGGAGGCTGCAGTGAGCCGAGATTGCACCACTGCACTCCAGTCTGGCAACTGAGCGAGACTCTGTCTCAAAACATAAATTAATAAATTGGAAAATATTGTGGCTATTTGAACAATTCAAAAAACTTACAGATGAACAGTGTAGCCTAGAAATATCAAAAATAAGAAAAAGATTTGTCACAAATGCATAAAATATATGTAGATACCAGTTTATCATTTACTACCATAAAATATACACAAATCTATTATGAAAAGTTAAAATTTACCAAAACTTACGCATACAGACTATAAATAGCACCATTCAAAGTTGAGAGAAGTGTAAACAAAGATGCAACATTAAATCATAACTGCATAAAATGAACTATAGCACATACAGTACTACTGTAATAATTTCATAGCCCCCTCTGTTGCTATTGCAGTGAGCTCATGTTGTATCTGCTTAAAACATCATGTGAGCTTAATCATCTCCGCATGAGCAGTTCATCTCCCTAGTAAATCACTTACTGTGGTAAAAAATGTTCTCATGTATTTTTCATTGTGTTTAGTGCAATACTGTAAACCTTGAATAACACCATGGAACCCATAGAGAGTGTCACGAATGATACTGGAAGTGCTCCTAAGAAGCAGAGAAAAGTCATGACATTACAAGTAAAAGTTGAATTGCTTAATATGTACCACTGAGTGATGTCTGAAGCTGGGATTACCCACATTGCCAGTTAAATAAATCCAGCATAAAAACCACTATAAAAAAAAAAAAAAGAAAGAAAAGGAAAGGAAATTGGCCTGGCACGGTGGCTCATGCCTGTAATCCCAGCACTTGGGAGGCCGAGGCAGGTGGACCACCTGAGGTCAGGAGTTCAAGACCAGCCTGGCCAACATGGAGAAAACCATCTCTACTAAAAATACAAGATTAGCCGGGCGTGGTGACGCACGCCTGTAATCCCAGCTACTCAGGAGGCTGAGGCAGGAGAATTGCTTGAATCCGGGAAGCGGAGGTTGCGGTGAGCCGAGATTGCACCATTGCACTCCAGCCTGGGCAACAAGAGTGAAACTCCGTCTCAAACAAAAAAAAAAAAAAAAGAAAAGGAAGTTTATGAAAGTGTCACTATAGCTATGCCAGCAGGCACAAAAACCTTGCACTTTTTGCAAAATACTTTATCTCATATTGAAAATGCATGAGGCCGGGCGCGGTGGCTCACACCTGTAATCCTAGCACTTTGGGAGGCCGAGGTGGGTGGATCACCTGAGGTCAGGAGTTCAAGACCAGCCTGGCCAACATGGTGAAACTCCATCTTAAAAAAAAAAAAATGAAAATGCAGCTTTTATATAGGTATAGGATTGCTATAAAAAAGGCATACCAAGAGACTCTAATATGATTCAAGGAAAAGCAAAATCACAGTATGAAAACTTAAAGCAAAAGGAAGGTAAAGGATCTAAAGCTGGAAAACTTAACACCAGCAATGGATGGTTTGATAATTTTAGAAAGAGATTTGGCTTTTAAAATGTCAGGCAGGCGAGTCATGAGGTCAGGAGTTTGAGACTAGCCCGGCCAACATGGTGAAATCCTGTGTCTACTAAAAGCACAAAATTAACTGGGCATGGTGGTGCATGCCTGTAGTCCCAGCTACTCGGGAGGCTGAAATAGAAGAATCACTTGAACCCAGGAGGCGGAGGTTGCAGTGAGTTGAGATCGCACCACTGCACTCTAGCCTGGGCAACAGAGTGAGACTCTGTCTTAAAATAAAATAAAATAAAATAAAATAAAACGTCAGGATAACAGGAGAAGCAGCTTCTGCTGACCAAGAGGCAGCAGATGAGGTCCTCGACGCCATTAAGAAAATCATTAAAGCCCAGTACCATGGGTCTCACCTGTGGGAATCTGAGGCAGGAGAATAATCAGGAGTTTGAGACCAACCTGGGCAACATGATGAGATTCTGTCTAAAAAAGAAGGAAAAAAAAATCATCGAGGAGGAAGGATATCTGCCTGAACAGATTTTTATGTTATGGAGAAAAAAAAGCCACAAAGAACATTTATTAGTAAGGAAGATAAATGAGCGCCAGGATTTAAGGCAAGAAGGTATAGGCTAACTCTAGTGTTTTGTGTTTTATGCAAATGCCGTCAGATGTATGATCAGGACTGCCATTATCTAGAAAGCTGCCGATCCCCGCCTTGAAGAGAAAAGATAAACACCAGCTGCCAGTCTTGGTGTACAAAAGAGTTGGACAAGGAGAACCCTTTTTCTGGATTGGTTCCATTGATGCTTTGTCCCTAAAGTCAAGGAGTATCTTGCCAGTAATGGACTGCCTTTTAAACTTCTTTTGGTATTGGATACCCAGAACCCCAACACTGAAGGTGTGAAAGTGGTCTACTTGCCCCCAAACACAATGTCTCTAAATCAGCCTCTAGGTCAGAGAGTCATAAGAACCTTTAAGCTCATTACATACACATGGTACCCTGTGGAAAGGAAGAGAACCCCAATAGAGAAAACACATGAAACTCTGGAAGGATTATACCGTTGAAGATGGCATCATCTGTTTTCTTCAGCAGGAATTTATTTTTTGGGGTTTGCCAACTTCTATGTAACTTGTTCTGTCATAAATTCAGTTATTACAACTGGTTCTGTCATAAATCCAGTGAAATCATACCCAACATCTGGACATGTGATGTTGGGTATGATTTCACATGTCCAGATGTTGGGTGTGATTTCACTGGATTTATGACAGAACTGATCAAGGAAATCATAAAAGAGGTTGTGAATATGGCAAAAAAAAAAGTGGAGGGTGAAGAGTTTTAAAATATCTTGGAGAAATTCAAGAACTAATGGACACCACACCAGAGGAATTAACAGAAGACAATTTGATGAAGATGAATGCCTCTGAACAGTGCCAAATGATGAAGAAAAAGACATAAAAGAAGCAGTGCCAGAAAACAAACTCATTAGACAACCTGGCTGAAAAGTTTCAATGATTCAAGATTGCTTTTGACTTCTCTTAGAGCAAGGACTCTTCAATGATAAAGGCACTGAAACTAACACAGAAGATAGAAGAAGTATTGGTACTGTACAGAAACAATTTCAGAGAAATAAAAATAAAAGCTAGACAGAAATTATGATCTATTTCCATAAAGTTACACCAAGTGTGCCTGCCTTTCCTGACTCCTCTTCCACCTCCACCTCTGTCAGCCCAAGACAGCAAGACCTATCCTCATTCTCTTCCTTCTCCTCCTCAGGCTACTCGGCATGAAAATGACAAGGATGAAGGCTTGTTTGATGATTCACTTTCACTTAATGAATAAATCTATTTTCTCATGATTTTTTAAATCATGTTTTATTTTCTCTAGCTTACACTGTTATAAGAATGTGGTATATAATACATGTAACATACAAAATATGTGTTAATACAGGTGTCCCCACTTTGAGGAACCATGCCGCAGACCAGGTGAGCAGAGGCTGAGCCAGCAAAGCTTTATTTGCAGCTGCTCCTTACTGCTCACATTACCCCCCGAGCTCCACGTCCCGTCAGATCAGCAACAGTGTGAGATTCTTGTTGAGATGCACTCGGAGCAGCTGGCAAAATATTAGAAAAATATTAGGGAAAGTTATGGTTTCGTCTCAAACCCTTTGGAAGGCCGAAAGGTTTTATCGGGACAGGCTGAAGGCAGCTGCCTCATTACATTAGCATAGGAAAGAGAGAGGGATGATAAGACGCTTTCCCAGTTTAAGTCTGTTTACCCCACATCCCTTTGTCTTTACTCCGTTGACTCTTGAAACTTCATGCTGGACAGCCCTCTCAGGCGGAGATCAAAGGGAAATTACCCGTTAACAGTGTTTACTCTGGGCCCAGAACCTAAAGCTTTATTCATTTGTAAAACCACTCTTTTAACCATGCTAATTATCCACAAGCATGTTGACTTAAAACCTCTGTTATGAATAAATGTATGGATGTACAGGGGGTCTTGGTGGATTGGCTGCATTTTACCCTCTTTACGTCAGCTACTTTCAGAGGGTAAAATGCAGCTGACGACCATCGCTAGCCTGCTTGAATCACTGTAATGGTGTGAGAGTGCATCCATTCATTTGCTGTTGAGTCAGGGCCTGTGGGCCAGACCTCCACAAGTGGTGATCAGCATCTCAGTTTCTCATAGGAGTGCAAACCCTATTGTTACAGGATCTTTGGGTGTCAATTTTCTGGCCAGAAACCTTTGTGGCCACAGTGCCTTTGCCTGAGTTCTTGTCCTGCATCCAGGAAGAATGAGATATGCAGACAAGTGAAGGGTGAACAAAATGGAGATGAGCTTTATTGAGAGTTGCAACAGCTCAGAGGAGCCCGACAGTGGGTAGCTCCTCTTAGTAGGCAGGTCATCTGTTGAGCGGTCAGTTCTCAGCAGAGAGGAGGCCCTGGAGAGGGTACACGTCTGCTGGCAGGTCATCTCTGCAGCTCTCAGCAGAGAGGGTAGCTTCTCTCTGCAGCTGGTTGTCCCGTCATCTCTCTACCCCATTTGTCCTCTGGCCATCCTCTGCCCTGCAGCTGGGCCCAGGGCTTTTATGGACCTCAGAGGGGAGGAAGCGCGTGCTGATTGGTCAATGGGCCGCCATGAGCAGGCCTAGAAGAGGCACCACAAGTCCCTCCTCCAGTCTGAGGGATGGCAGCCTGCCTCCCAGCCTTCAGCTTCTCCCTGGTTGGAAGGTGGGGCCTTACCAGGAACCCACGCCATTCTGCCCAGGAATCTGTCTGCCTCCTTCTGCCATTCATGGCCCCAAGGGTTGCCCCCAACCCCACTCCAAGATTGGAGCTGGCACTGGGAGAGGAGAGAGGCCAGGCAGTGGGAGCAGACACTCCCCAGCCAGCAGGGATGGAGGGGTGGGGGGCCCTTCCTAGGCCTCTGAGGATGCCAGCTGCAGAGATACCCAGGTCCTTCACCTGGGAGGGCAGCTACAGCTGC
Source organism: Cheracebus regulus (assembly GCA_963574635.1). NCBI lineage: Eukaryota > Metazoa > Chordata > Mammalia > Primates > Pitheciidae > Cheracebus > Cheracebus regulus. Next base: position 6,137 of record CAUYQU010002983.1, read on the forward strand.
ACCCAGGGAGCCCCACCAATTCAGAAGGGGCAGAGCTCCTGCTTGTCCCTGACTCCTCCCTGCTGCGTGGAGTGGGAGGCCCAGGTCTGCAACTTCGGGTCAGGCAGATGCAGCTACATCCAGGAGGGCAGATCCTGCCTGCTCCCAGCCCCCTCTAAGAACACAGGGAGGCTCAGATGCACAGCTACAGTTACGGCGGTGCAGCCCAGCTCAGGAGGGTGGGGCTCCCGCTTGCTCCTTAGAGCAGGAGGCTTGGGGCTGCAGTCTTGATTTGGGCAGCTGCAGCAGCACTGGGAAGCTCCATGAAGTGTGCAGCCCCGGCCACGCCATTCTGCTGCAGCTGCTGCCATCACTATGGTGAACTGTGCAATTGAGGGATCTAGGTTGTGTGCCCCTTATGAGAATCTAATGCTTGATGACCTGGCATTGTCTCCCATTACCCCCAGATGGGACCATTTAGTTGCAGGAAAACAAGCTCAGGACTCCCACTACATTGTGGAGAGTTGCATAATTATTTCATTATATATTACAATGTAATGATAATAGATACAAAGTGCACAATAAATGTAATGCACTTGAGTCATCCTGAAATCATCCTCCACATCCTTCAATCCTGATCTATGGACAAATTATCTTCCATGAAACTGGTCTTTGGTGCCGAAAAGGTTGGGGACTACTGTGTTAATAAACTGTTTATGTTATTGGCAAGGCTTCTGATCAACAGTAAGTTATTATTAGGGAAGTTCTGGGGGAGTCAACAGTTATATGTGCAGATTTCTTACTGCATGGGGAGTCGTCACCCCTAACCTCCACATTGTTCAGGAGTCAACTGTGGTTCCTTTTGTTTTCCTTTTCAAGATGCCCTTCATATTTATCTTAATCAGAATTTGCCTCATTTTTAAGATGATCCTAGCAATGTATGAGTAAACATCAAATACATTTTAGAGGTAGCATTCAAAAGGAAAGAGATTGTCACCCCATATATACAATAACCTTAAATACAATGGCGAATGTTTATGTAGCACTTGTTATAAACCAGGTACTGCAGTAAGTCATTCATTATCTTCTGTAATCCTTACAAATGCGCTATAAAAATAGTTACTATTTTTTAAACTTTAAATGGAGTATAGAAAAGAAACTGTGGTCTCTATTTTCATCCTTGTTTTACAGAGGAGGAAACTAAACGCTAGCAAGGTTAACGAATGCCCTCCAGGCTGCCTGATGTTGTTCTCTAATTCCAAAGCAGGAGCTCTTCGTGCCACATTGTATGCTCTTATTTTCTTCCTCACCTTCTGTTATAACAACTTACCACAAACTTGGTGGCCTGGAGCAACAGAAATTTATTCTTTCACAGTTTTGGAGACCAAGTCCAACTTAGGCACAAGCAAGACTGTGCTCCCACTGAAGGCTCTAGGGGACAATCTGCTCTTGCCTCCATTAGCTTCTGGTGGCTCCAGGCATTCCTTGGCTTAGGGTTACATAATGCTGCTGTCTGCCTCTGTCTTCACGTGGCTTTTTGCTCTGTATGCCTTCTTTTCTGTCTGTTATAAGGACACTTGTCACTGGATTTAGTCCTACCTAGGTAATCTTGGATGATCTCATCTGAAGATTCTTAATTACATCTGCAAAGATCGTTTTTCCAAATAAGATCACATTCATAGGTTTTGAGGGTTAAGATGTGGACATAGCTTTTGCAGGACCATTTAACCTACTACACCTTCCTAATGTGATCCCTATGGATTGGAGTTGTCATTTATACAATGTTGAAAGCTTAACAGACTCAGAATACTAAGTGGAGAGCGAATCCCAGAGATCATATCCACATTTTCAACAGGATAAACTTCCAAAGGAGAGGTGCCTGACTCGTGATAACACAGCAAGGTCACAGCAGATTCAAGACCATGCTTAAACTTCCTGGTGCCCTACCCGATGGCCATTTCACACTATCAGAGAATGATTGATATTGTTGTATGATTAAGAATGTTTTCCATCTCATAGTGTTTTTCATCTGACAAAAATCTGGTAAAAACAATTATCAGTATGTCTCTGTGACAAATGTCTCTCAGATTTCAAGCCCTTAAAAAGTTGTTTTTTTTTTTTTCACTGATGGGCTGTTTCACATGGCTAGGAAAGCTACATAATTATCTCTCTTTGTGGCCAGCTGCTAAGGGACTGGGTCCAAATCTTAGAATATCATCAATTCCCTGCTTTCCAGGCCAAATACATTACTTTGCCTTGGATGGCTTTTGTGTTAGAAATTTTTGCTGCAACTTCAAGATACAGGCTATCAAATGTCAAAGTGAACTGTGAGGCAGACAGACCTCTGGGGAACATACACAACATAGGGGCTTGAGAATTGTTCTGGGGAGTCATAACTTCCTACCCTCAGAGAGGGTATGCAAGGGTTGGGATGGGATTTGTGAGAACGCCCTTGGAAAGAGCTGTTGGGGTGCTCTCAGTCCTACCTTCTGACCTAGTGTCTGCCCCTCACCTCAAGCCTAGTGGGAAGGGCTGAGCTATGTCTACTCTGCATTGGAGGGACTGACTAGCCTGGCATTTACTAAATCCTTGGGGAACCAGAGACAGAGATAGCTGCCTGCCCTGGTGGCCAGAGTGAGGACGAGTTGCTGCTGCATTCCCAGAGTTGGTGGCTGCTGAGAAAGTCTGAGTGCTCCCAAGGGTCAGATGAGCAGGTGTGGGGTTGCCAGAAGTCCTGCCTAATTGTTCCAAGTAGAGGGGCAAACAGGCCTCAGCAGAGAAATACGAAAAGTATCACAGCACTCCTGGGGGACGCAGAAAGAGTAAGCAGTGAGACCGAGGGGAGAAATCCACCAGGTCAAGCAAACTGCAGGTGAGAAGTCCCAGTAAAATGCTTTCAAGAACCCATGAGAGAACTCCAGAGTCTCCAAATAACCACAGAAGATCCTCCACAACAAGAGAGTCAGCTTGAAACATCATCCCTGCCCAGAGAATGTGAGCTGGGCTTTCCACAGCCCCGGCCAGGTAAGAACTCCCCTGCTTTACCTCCGTCTCCTCCACCCTCTGCTCCAATGCAGGAAGGATAAGAAATGAGGTCAGTTGGGGAAGTGGGGTGGGGTGGAAAGGAGGTAACTTAGAAAGAAGCAGCCAATCCTGTATGTTCCCCAGGAGTCAACAACCCCCCTGGAATAGGCCTTATCTGAGGGAGAGGGTGTAACTAGGTGTAACTATAGTTTCAAATAAAGTCTCTTTGAGACTTTATTTCCAAGTCTCAAAGTCAAAGTTCCAAGCTTTGACAATGGAACTAATTTCTGAAATGAGACTGTTTTGCAATTTAAAGGGGCCTCAGGATTTTGTGTTAGCAAACAGTGACTAGAATAGTCATGGGCCTACTGACCACTTCCATCTAGGGTCCGAGGAAGAACTTTCTTCACTGAGTAAATTTTAAAGGGACAGCTGAAGAACAAAACTAAACTCTCTGTGTAGTTGATAAGTTCTTGAAATCAGCAGTTACACTGTGTTGAAATCAAAAGCCACAATCTCAAACACCTGTCCATGAACAATTGGAGATCTATCACTCTTAAACAAAACGATGTTTGTTATTATGGGACAATGCTGGCAGAGATGGGTCCCATCTTGTGATGACTTCAGCAGACTGCCACTATTCACCACACACTGCCATACCCTCCCTTTGTTTTCCTGGATTTCTTTTCCAGCAACCCTCTCTCAGGAGCAAAACACAGTCCATTCACTTTTCCTTATAAAGCAGGTTAGCCATTTCTTATTATGTAAGCTTCTGACCTCCATACTCACAGAGTCAAGTTGGTTTTCCTAATAATAATGATAATTCCTTTTCTAATAATAATTCTGATGTCAACAAAAGAGACTGTTTCTCATCCCCACTGCACTTGTAGTAACCAAAAACCAGCTTCCCATGTTGTACATTTATAAAGATGATCTTTTCTCTTCAGTAAAAATTACACAGCTGTCAAAACCATGAAACTCACATACATGGTGAGACTTTGCTTGGCTACGGTTCAATGTTTCTGGTTCCTAGTGGTTATTAAAGAGTTATAAGCTTCATATTCACTCAAGCCTCTGAATTCTTATTCATAAAGTCTGCTCAATCCAGCTATAGGATTGACAAAAGTAAGGAGTGCCAAATGAGTGGCCATGTTATTGGCAATGATTTGATGACATTTCCAACAGGATGAAGATTTGGATGTCATAAAACTGGGAAGCCTTCTACTATTTAAAACCATAAAGCTGAAGAATATTCTGGTAAATAAGAGATGATTGACAGGATTTTAAGAATAACTCATGATCTTAGACTGTGAAGAATTACATATCATTTGCAATTGACAAGACATTTGTCACAGGGAAAAAATTACATACTGATTGTAATATCCTAAAGTATTTCTAATTTCTCAAAGGTCATAACATTTAAAAATATCTTCTCAGCATAATTTCTATTCACTTCAGTTTTTAAAATATGCATGTAAAAGTTATAACCATAAGGTACGTTGTATGATTTTAACTTTCTAACAGTCCATACCAGATACATTTGTATCAGTGCTATGCCTCTAAGTTGTAACACATTAGGAGACTCAAATAATCACTAACATTGCTCAAGGCACTTCTGGAACTCTTCTTTGGAATTATCTTTAGAGTTGATCTATGAACCAGACCAAAAAACAGACAAAACAGAAACTCATATTATTTCATAGATCTACCTTATATTAGTTTACAAGGGGGATAACTAGCCCAACCAGACATGAAAACATACCGAAAAGCCTCTGTAATTAAAACAATGAGTTACTGGTGCAAAAATAGATGAGTGGAATAATCTAGAGCAGGGATTAGCAAGCTATGGTTCAAGGTTATTTATTTTTGTAAATAAAGTGCTATTGGAAACATAGCCATGTCTACTCATTTACAGATTGCTTATGATTGCTTTTGCCCTTTAACAGCAGAGACCTTGTGGCCTACAGTCCTAAATTAAAAATTATGACAATATATTCTGAGGCTCTGGGGAAATGGCAGTCTCATTTATACATTGCTGATGGGAATGAGAACCTTTCTGGGGCAGAATATGGCAATATCTAACAAGATATATTACTAGTCTTCCTCCAAGTCCTGGATAATAACTCAAATTTAGGATCTTATCATAAAGTCAGTTCTTCCTTTGTTCTCATTCTAGCACCTCATCCCTGTGATTAGGCCTAGGTTTTGTGTTCCTGTCTTCTTTACCTTGCCAGTCCTGCCCTGAGTTCCAGTGACCTGAAGTCCACCTGTGGGCTGTGGAGCTAAACCACCATCAAGAAGGGAAGTCTATATACCCACACAGCCACATTCATTACAAGTTTCTGTTGGAAGCTTGTTAAACTCATTACAAGACAGATCAGTTCAGTTTCAAATGCACATTTACAAGATGATCATCTCTATCTGCTAAGTAAAAATACAGTAAAGTTAACTTTTGTTTCTGTTTTATCTTTATGATAAACCTGTTTTATCCTTTTCCCCTCTTCAAGTGAAAAACAATCTCTAGGTTCATGAAACAGTTGAAAACTAGAGTATGAAATAAAATCTGCTTTTAGTCGGGTGTGGTGGCTCATGCCTGTAATTGGAGTTTGAGACCAGCCTGGGCAACGTGGTGAAACTACGCCTGTATAAAAAATACAAAACTTAGCCAGGTGTGGTGGCACATTCCTGTAGTTCCAGCTACCCAGGAGGCCAAGGTGGGAGAATCACCTGAGCCCGAAAGGTCAAGGCTGCAGTGAGCTGTGATTATCCCACTGCATTCCAGCATGGGTGACAGAGTGGCATTCCTTCTTCTTGCTATCATGCTGTCTCAGAAAAAAAAAGAAGGAAGGAAGGAAGGAAGGAAGGAAGAAGACCTGCTTTCTGAAAGTATTTTGATTGCCAAAGTAATGAAACTCTCTGTTTAAAAAAACATCTTCAGTACAGAAATGAGGAAAGTGAAAAATGTAATTGCCCCATTCAGCACTGTGAACTGAACAGTGCCGTATGTACAGCAGCTGGCCGAGTGCGGTGGCTCACACGTGAAATCCCAGCACTTTGGGACGCCAAGGTGGGGGGATCATGAGGTCAAGAGATTGAGACCATCTTGGCCAACATGGTGAAACCCCATCTTTACTGAAAGTAGAAAAATTAGCTGGGCGTGGTAGCGCACGCCTGTGGTCCCAGCTACTCGGGAGGCTGAGGCAGGAGAATGGCTTGAACCCGGGAATCAGAGGTTGTCGAGAGCCGAGATTACACCAGTGCACTCCAGCCTGGCAACAGAGCAAGACTCCATCTAAAAAAAAAAAAAAGAAAAGAAATTTCCTCTACTTATGATCTTTTATAAGTGGAAATATGTGGAAAAGTTACACTTTTAGTGAAGCACTTGAAAATTTTCTCAGGTGGTAGCAACTGAGAATCGTGGGCAGTTGAAAGAAAAATCAAGGGACGAAGTGTGGTTTGTGTACCTCAGCTGACCTCAACAGTGCATGCCATGTAGGAAGAAGTATTTGTTGGAGAGAAAGAAAGGTTCCGGGAACAGAAAACATTATACAGCATAGACTATTCTGGCCAACATAGTGAAACCCCATCTCTACTAAAATACAAAAAGCCCAGATTCTTCTCTTCAGTTATTCAGGTATTGTCTTCTTCCTTGAAAGTCAATAGTTCTCAAAATTTGGTTTCTGAACCTGCAGCATTAGCACCACTGAGGAGTGTGTTAGAAATGCAAACTCTCAGCTGGGCGTGGTGGCTCACACCTGTAATCCCAGCACTGTGGGAGGCCGAAGCGGGTGGATCGTCTGAGGTCAGGAGTTCGAGACCAGCCTGGCCAACATGGTGAAACCCTGTCTCTACTAAAAATACAATAATCAGCCTGGTGTGTTGGTGAGGGCCTGTAATCCCAGCTACTTGGGAGGCTGAGACAGGAGACTCACCTGAACCTGGGTTGTGGCGGTTGCAGTTTGCCAATATGGTTCCCATTAATTACATCCTTTTTTACAATAGGGAAAATCCATCTCAAAAAAAAAAAAAAAAAAAGATTGTCCTGATTTTCCCAGGCCATAGTCATCAGACAAAAAGCTTTAGTCATCATGAGGAAAATGAGTTGTATTAGTGCTACACTTTATACTGGGTAGTAACTCTAAATGAAAATGATGCTAATAAATGTTCCAACTCAAGAAGAAAGAGAAATGTCCATCTTCCCACGGAAAAGAACATAAGAAACTCAGTCACTGTTAAGGACCTTTCATCTTGAAATTCTGTTGATGTGTTTAGGATTAAAACCAAGCCTCAAACCAAAGTGATTGCTACTAGTAGGGTTTCTGCCAGGTAGAAATTGTACAGTTCAAAGACCTTGCTAATAGCTGCTCATCATAATAATGTTAGCCATCAAATGCTGAACCATTGAGTTACTTGTCCTTTGTGGGCCAAATGAAGCCTATGCTATAGTATTATTTTTCATGTATATATTTGTTCTTTAGTTTGAAGGAAACTATCATCATAGTAACCACATATACACGTACACTCACATATATATATACACCTAACCACTCTTCTTACATATAATCTAAATCTAGGCCGGATGTGTTGGCTCATACCTGTAATCCCAGCACTTTGGGGGGCGAAGGTGGGTGGATTGCTTGACCCCAGAGTTCAAGACGAGTCTGGGCAACATGATGAAACCCTGTTTCTACAATAAATACAAAAAATTAGCCAGGTACAGTGGCATGTGCCTGTAGTCCCAGCCACCTGGAAGGCTGAGGTGGGAAAATCACCTGAGCCCGGGAGGTCGTGGTCTAGGGTACGTTTTCCACCCTGGTCACCAGCTGCCTGGAAATAGACTCAGTGCTGCTTCAGGGCACAATTCTTTTTATCTATGTTGACATTCTGTTTCATTTCACAAAGGGTTTAAGCCAAACCACCTTTTTTTTTTTTTCTTTGAAGACAGAGTCTTGCTCTCTTGCCCAGGCTGGAGTGCAGTGGCACAATCTTAGCTCACTGCAACCTCTGCCTCTCAGGTTCAAGTGATTCTCCTGCCTCAGCCTCCTGAGTAGCTGGGTTTACAGGGGCACGCCACCACATCTGGCTAATTTTTGTATTTTTAGTAGAGATGGGGTTTCACCACATTGGCCAGGCTGGTCTCGAACTCCTGACCTCAAGTGATCCACCCACCTCTGCCTCCCAAAGTGCTGGTATTACAGGTATGAGCCACCATACCCAGCCCAAACCACCATCCTTAATGCACAATTTAAAAACCAGTTCTTGAAAAATGCATAAGGGATGAAAAAATTATCTGTGAAACAAGTTAAAAAGTTGAACTATCTAGTGACCCATATATTCCCCACCTTCTGGTGTTCATCCCCTTGTAGAGTCCCCTCACCTGAGTGTGAGTGGGGCCTGTGACTTGCTTGTAACTAATACATTAGGACAAAGGCGATGGGATGTCATTCCTGTAATCACAATATGTTTATAAAACTTCCTCTTGCCAGCAGTCTTGTTTTCAGTCTCCTGCTAGCTTTGAAGAGTCAAATACTCATGCTGTAAACTGCCTATGAAGGGACCCACATGACAAGGACCTGTGGAGAGTTTATAGGAGGTCAGGGCCTGCAGCTTCAAGGGAATGAAGTCTGCCAACAATCTGAGTGGACCCCAAAGTGGACACTTGCTCAGTCAAACTGTAAGATAAGAATGACATTCAGCCTACACCCTGGTGGCAGCCTGAAGCAGGGACCCTGAAGCACAGAACCCAGCTAAACCATGCCTGGACTCTTGCCCCACAGAGACTCTGAGATAAATATATGTTATTTTAAGCCGCTTAATAATGTTAAAAGTTTGAACTATGTGGCACTATTTTTCAGCAACTCTATATGCAGAATGATTTTCTTCCTCACCCAATTTCCCCAAAACGTTAAGGCCTATGCTGTTCAAAAGGGGGCAGACAGCTTTAATATGGGAAGTCAAATGGCAAATAAATAGAAGAGAAGTTTAGCAGTCATATTTGAGACATAAAGAAGACAGAACTTGCTAGGAGGGATTTTGTGAGATGACTAACCATAGTCATCGTTGGTAGCCATCTGGACATTTTTCTTTTCTCCTTTTTCTCTCCTGCTTCTCTTTCTCCTCTTCTTCCTTTGCCTCTTTATGTTCCAGAAAATTTGCTTAGCACTTTGTATACTACCTCATTTAATCCTCCCATGACACAGAGCACATGATGTATTTTCCTCAGGTAGAGAAACTGAGGCTCAGACTGATTAAGTAGTTGTTCTCATCTAACAAATTAGCTAGGATAAATAATATGTGGAGGTAGGATTCACACTCAGGCCTGCTGAAAACAGAGGCCCATGTTCTTTCCACCACACTGAGGTCTAAGAAGGAAACCAGTCTGAGTCTCCCCAAGTACACCATATCCCCAAGATATGGTGGACGATCCATACTTTATTTGAGGATTGCCACCCTCCCACTTTTTTCTACTACCTGTAACACTTTATAAGAATTTTGTCTTCAGTTTAAGTGTGTTGAAATATTGTTTATTTTATTTTTTGAGAGGGAGTCTCACTCTGTCACTTAAGCTGGAGTGCAGTGGCGTGATCTCGGCTAACTGCAACCTCTGCCTTCCAGGTTCAAGCAATTCTCTTGCTGGAGCCGCCAAGTAGCTGGAATTATAGGCGTCTGCCACCACACATGGCTAATTTTTTGTATTTTTAGTAGAGATGGGGTTTCACCATGTTGGCCAGGCTGGTCTCGAACTCCTGATCTCAAGTGATGCAACCGCTGCACCCTCCCAAAGGGCTCGGATTACAGGTGTGAGCTGTTCACTTAATTTCTCCTGGTGCTACTGGTATTCAAGGCTGAAGTCTGAGGCTGGTGTGAATGTGAATGGAGGTTGGGGTCTCTCACCTTGGGCAATGCTCCCAATGATGTTCCCCTGGCTGCCTGGCTGTCTTCTGACTCCTGCTGCTGGCAGGCCCCTGAGTCTCTGCAATATCTTCTCTCTCCAGTCTTTGAGACTTGGTCTCCACTTAGCCTCTGAGTGTGGGTGAATCACCTTGGTCTGCCTCACTGAGTCTCAGGGCAGATGTGCCACTACTAATTCAGTGTTGGCACTGCTGGGGAGCTGTGAGTGTGTCAGGGAAGCTAAATATGAAGACCTCCTTCTGTTGAACCACGTCACTACATTGATATGGCAGCTTTCCTGTTGTGTAGGGCAGCCTGAGTGGTCAGGAGCCTGAACAAAGTTGTATCTATTCCCCCTTCCTATTTCCATTCTTTTCCTACTTGAAAGAGTTAGGGGAGCTGAGGTGAGTGGATCACCTGAGGTCAGGAGTTCAAGACCAGCCTGGCCAACATGGCAAACCCTGTCTCTAATAAAAATATAAAAATGAGCTGGGAGTGGTGGTGAGCATCTGTAGTCATGACTACTCAGACAGCTGAGGCAGGAGAATTGCATGAACCCAGGAGGTGGAGGTTGCAGCCCAGATCGCACCATTGCACTCTAGCCTGGATGACAGAGTAAGACTCCATCTCAAAAAAAAAAAAAAAGATTTAGGGGAAAGCAGGAATAATAAAGACCATTTAGGGAAGCCAAGAAAGTCTATCTTTGTTTTCAGTAGTCCCTAGAGAGGCTTTAGGCAAACTGCAAGGAAAGAATGTTTAGGAGTCTTAATTACTGTCTTCAAATCAAACCCAAGACAGCACAGGCCTTGACAGAGCAATCTATAGTAGCTGGAAAATAAGAGCTGCAGTTGCAATGAAAGGTCTATGGGAATAAGATGGAACACGAGAGAGGCAAGCAGGTCCTGAGGTGGCGCTACCCTTCACATTATCCCTTTGACATTTATGGCAAATTCAGAACAGCAGGAAGGAAGGACTGCAACTGCCAGTGCAAACGGTGATCCTATGTGGACCTTGAGTTCTTCCTCTGACCCTTGCACACTCTTTGGCCTGGACTTAGAGTTGCAACTGTTATGCCCAATGCTAAATTTATCTGTAGTCCTTTGTTACAGTCAGCTATAATATAAGCTCCATGAGAGGAGGATCTTTGTCTTATTTACTACGAAATACTCCTAGGGACTAGGGCCTAGCACAGAACTCAGTAAACTTAGAAACCTCAAGCAATATGTGTGGCCTGATTAACTGATTATTTTATAAATTGTGTGCTGTGTTGAAACTTTTTTATCAGCCTGTTCTGTGTTGAAGGCAATAATTCTATAGTGTATTAGCTTACTTATTTTTTTAACGTAATAGTTATCATTATTATTTTTTGTCAAAGGTCCTTGTTCTGTCACCTAGGCTGGAGTGCAGTGGCACGCTGATGGCTCACTTCAATCTCAACTTCCTGGACTGAAGTGATCCTCCTGCCTTAGCCTCTGGAGTAGCTAGGACTACAGATGTGTGCCACCATGCTTGGCCGATATTTTTTCTTTATTTTTTAGTAGAGATGAAGTCTGGCTTATGTTGCCTAGGCTGGTCTTGGACTCCTGGGCTCAAACAATTCTCCCACCAAAGTTCTGGGATTACAGGCAACAGCCATTGCAGCTGGTCATACATTTTGAGCTAGGTGTTAGATATATAACTTTTTTTTTTAAAAAAATCACAATGCTAGTGCCATTAAAAGATGATTTTACAGAATTTTTTTTGCTTTGCACCAAAAGACATAATCCCACAATTATGGCAAAAACATATACATCCTTGCTATAGTTTGGATATTTGAGCCTCCAAATCTCATGTTGAAATCTGATCTTTAGTGTTGGAGGCGGGGCCTAACGGGAGTGTCTGGGTTGTCAGGGTGGATCCTTCCTAGACAGTTTGGTGCCTCCTCGCAGTAATGAATGAGTTCTTGCTCTATTAGTTCCTGCAGGAGTTTCCCTGAGAGCTGATTGTTAAAAGAGAGCCTAGCACCTTCCACCTCTCTCTTCTTTCCTCTCCTGCCATATGAGGAGCTGGTCCCTCTGTGGGGCCAGCTACCCTTCACCTTCCACTAAGGGAAGCAGCTGACGCTTCACCAGAAGCACATGCTGGTGCCATGCTTCTTGTGCAGAGTGCAGAACTGTGAGCCAAATAAACCCCTTTTCTTATAAATTACTCAGCTTCAGATAGTCCTTGATAGTAATGCAAACTGACTAAGACAGTCACATTGCAAATACCAAATAAGGCTTTAATTTGAGATCAAAGTTACTAATATTGGTTTAGTCTACTATTAGATTATTTTGATGCCATTCAATTTATCAAGTATTCCTAAAGCATCAATTGTGAAATATTTCACATTAGTATGAATATTTCAACATTACTGAAATATTTCACATTTATAAGGAATGAACCCAGTCCTCTCTTCCTGGGATGCCAGGAAGCCACCCATATCCTTAGGAAAGAGCTAAGTAACAATACAGTGAATATATGACTAATATGCTCAAATGAGGGATATCAATGGTGAATGCTCTGGGAATGTGAAAGGCAAGGGTGAGGTCAATATGAACCATAAGAGACAAGGCGGGAGAGAGATCCAAGATGGCCACTTAGCAGCAGCTCAGGATTGTAGCTCCCAGTGAAAGTGCAGAGAGCAAGTGGATGCTGCAATTTCAGATGAATTTTTGTTGCCCACAAACTGGGAGATTCCCAGCAGAGGAGCCACATGGGTTGCCAGCATGACTCGTTTGGCTGGCACGGCTGTTTTGCTGGTGCCCCGGCACAGTGGCGCTTCTCAGTGTGGAGTGTACGGGACTGGGTGCCCTTTTAGTCGGGCTTGGCTGGTCCCATCTCCACAAGGAGAACAGCAATTGGAAGCGCTGAGGACTGAGAGTTTCACAGCAAGCACAGCTGAACCCAGGAAGACCTAGCTCTGTGGGGAAGGGGCATCCACTGAAGGAAAACTAAGAAACAGAAAAAACTTCATCACTAACAAGCCAGACGTCCACTCAGAGACCCAATCTGAAAGTCGGCAATTACAAAGACGACAGGTGGATAAATCCACAAAAATGGGAAGAAACCAGTGCAAAAAGGCTGAGAACACCC
>CAUYQU010002988.1:0-12402 GCA_963574635.1 Cheracebus regulus
TTAAAACCTAAAGTGATACAAGTGACTGAAATACTAGCCGCTCTCTATTTTTAAACTATTTTTATCATCAAATTAAAATTGTTTCCAAATTTGCAATTATTTTACTGGATAAAAGAGTAACACAATGGTTTTCTCTAGCAACCTCTGCCTCCTGGGTTCGAGCGATTTTCCTGCCTCAGTAGCCTCCCAACTGGCTGGGATTACAGCTGCCCACAACATGCCTGGCTGATTTTTTGCATTTTTAGTAGAGATGGGGCTTTACCATGTTGGCCTGGCCTCAAGTGATCTACACACCTCGGCCTCCCAAAGTGCTGGGATTACAGGCGTGATCCACAGCGCCCAGGCTTTCTACTGTCATTATTGAAGTAAAATTTTAACTATTCTATGAGACTGTTTGGCCTGAATACAAGGTTCACAATAAATGTAAATATTTATAATGCAAAATGTAAATATTTCAGAAATCAGAATCAGGTCTCTTTTGTGGTTCCTTAAGAAAAATCTGACCACAGATTGAGGGAGGGGAAGTAGTCATTAACAATTTATATTTGGACAAATTCTGCAACCTGCTTTTTAAGATGTACTATCTGCCACCATATTTAGGAAGCCACAAAACATCTTACACTCGGGTTTTTTCCCCTGAAGAAAATATAGTTGCTTCCTATAGATGGAAATGAAATGCATTTAACAGAATCGAGCACTGAGAGATGTGGAAATAGAGTATCAGCTTTTTTTTTTTTTTTTTGAGAGGGAATCTCGCTCTTGTTGTCCAGGCTGGAGTGCAATGGTACAGTCTCGGCTCACTGCAAGCTCCACTTCCCAGGTTCAAGCGATTCGCCTGCCTCAGCCTCCCGAGTAGCTGGTATTACAGGCACCTGCTACCATACATGGCTAATTTTTGTATTTTTAGTAACCACCATGTTGGCTAGTTTGGTCTCAAACTCCTGACCTCAGGCGATCCCCCAACCTCAGGCTCCCAAAGTGCTGGGATTACAGGCATGAGCCACTGCGCCCAGCCAATATCTGCTTATTGTTTTAAACCACAACTATTTGGCATTTGGAGAGAAAAGTTTTACTTATTTGTATTTTGTTCCAGAAGGACAGAGAACAGGCAAAAAGCCACCACTCCTACTGAAAAATTAAGGTGGCAGCTTTGTACAACAGGTTCATTTGCTGTGGTAACAGTGGAAAAACTATGCAGTTAACCCAGTGTTAAACCAAAGGCGTTGCTAAATAATATTTTCTCATTAATTTCAATACTTATAATTGTTAAAAATCCAGAAAAAAATCTAGGGAATTAAAGTTCACAACGTATTGAGTGGATTCATCATTCATTATTTACTGAGCACAAATTATATGCTAGGAATTGTGTCAATACAAATTCAAACACATCACCCAACAAAAATCCACTAATAACTATAATGTCAAACAAATCATGAAAATAGCATATCTCAGTACTAACATTCCAAGTAATGAAAATAGGTCATATTAGTGGAGCGAAGGACATGACTTATATGAAAAAGCTTGATGATCAGTTACAAACTGGATAGAAATTTGATCTCTAAAATAATTATTTATATATTTTCCTTTCAAAGAAAAGTTAAAAAGGCAAATTGATTCGAATGTCACAATAAAAGATAGGTTACTTTTCACCATTTATTTTGCCCCTTATGGAAAACAGTTTCATACCTGTTCTTCCAATAATTCCTGCCATAATATATTGATTTCTTGTAACCTACTCCAGCGTTCTTCAGTCCAGCGGCATACTGCTGTCCAGCGCTCACCAAGTTTCTAGGACAGGAAGAAACCACCCTTTGTCAACACAGCTTTAGGAGAGGGTTATCATAATCCTTGAAGAAATTATGATTTCCATTGTTCTTTATTATACCATAGTATAAAAATACTTACAAAAAGTATTTTTATAAAAGTTTCTTTAAAATAACACAGACTAGGCCTATAAATGTATGAATTAGAAAGACTAATTTCCATAGAACTGAACAAATGATTTCACATAGCTAGAAAGTAGCGCAACTAGAACTCTGTCCTTTGTACCTCTGACTCCAAACCTGCTCTTTCTGTTTCATTGTGGTTTTTATATGAGAATAGGACATTTTTACACATACATTCAAAATAAAGCAAACCTATCTACTTTTTGTGTTTCAAATTTTTATCTGAAAAACCAGCATGTCTGTTATATTTCTTAACTCTCTTTTACATGCCAAGAAAGTTTTCATCTGTAGTACCAACATTATGAAAAATGGCTAACTTATAAAAACTGTTTCGAATAAGAGAATTTTTATAAGACAATTTAAAAACATGATTTGTTCTGTTTACATTATGTGATCCATAAAAAATTCCCCATAAGTTACATAAACTAGCAACAGACTCTTACCAGTATAAGCAATACTAAATAGATAGATAAATATGATTAATTGTAAAAAAAAAATCACTCTTTATGATTATTTCCCCAAAAGTCATTTAATTACAATTTTATAAATAATGATTAAATTTAAAATTTATTTTTATACAATATACATGTGAACAAGAATTATTTAATTTATATTTTACTATTTTGATACTTAATATGACAATAAGCTTTTCATAGTGCAAAGGATAGAAAACTTAAAGCCAGAAGATACATTTTCAGTCTCAGCATCATAACTCATTGTGTATTTAAATCTCAGGAGCATTACTTAACCTCTCTGAATCTCAAATTCTTCACTGCTAAATAATCTACCCCAGAATGGTAGATTCACTGACAGCTTGCACCATGCACCTAGAAAGCCACAGACACTCAACATTGGCCCATTAAAGCAGTTAGGAAGGGGTCTATTCCCTACAAAGCCACAGGGGCAAAGCTGCCCAAGACCATGGGAACCCAACTCTTGAATAGGTGTGACCTGGATGTGAAACATGAAGTCCAAGAAGATCATTTTCGAGCTTTAAGATTTGACTCTGCCCCACCAGATTTCATACTTGAATGGAGACTACAAGCCCCTTTGTTTTGGCCAATTTCTCCTAAGTATTCATGCCTTGTCTCAGATGAGACTTTAGACTGTGAACTTTTGAGTTAATGCTGAAATGAGTTAAGACTTTGGGGAGGCTGTTGGGAAAGCATGATTGGTTTTGAAATGTGAGGACATGAGATTTGGGAGGGGCGAGGGGCAGAATGATGTGGTTTGCTTGTGTCCCCATCCAAGCTTCATCTTGAATTGTGACTCCCACAATTCCCAAGTTTCATGAGAGGAACCTGGCGGGAGGTAATTGAATCACGGGCTTTCTTTCCCAAGCTGTTCTTGTGATAGTAAATAAGTTTCAAAGACCTGATGGCTTTAAAAAACGGAGTTTCCCTGCACAAGCTCTCTCTTTTGGCCTGTCACAATCCATGTAAGATGTGACTTGCTCCTCCTTCCCTCCTGCTATGATTGTGAGACCTCCCCAGCCACGTGGAACTGTAAGTCCATTAAACCCCTTTTTCTTCCCAATATCAGGTATGTCTTTATCAGCACAGCATGAAAATGGACTAATATCCTGTACTTCCAATTCTTGTCATTATGCACAAGGAAGCTAGGGACTGCAACCAACCCCACCCATTCACCCCAAGAGCTGAAGTAAAGGAATCAATACCTGGGTACTCCTGTAAACCACACACTGTAGAATCCCAACTGGGCAATATAACCAAAGGTGGGGTTTTCTACCCTTCTGGATAAAGAATGAGAAAGGACATGAAGAATAGGGGCAATATGTAATTGGGTCTCAGACCACAGGTCCCTCAGGATTATCCAACTTTATAGGGCCCTTACCTGTAACTGGTCTTCTAGAATAGCTGTAGCACTCTCACCACTGTTTTCATCGACAATGACCACCATGTGAGTTAATGAATTTACTTTCACCTGTTCAGCCTCAAGATCACTTTGCAAACTCTAGAGAAAAAATTAAGATAAACCATTATTTCTACTCTTTCACATTTACCTATTTAAAATGCACTCAGTTGTCAATAGTAATTAAGGACACTTAATGAGGCATCATATTTAAATTTCCAATCATTACCCTAAGTGTTCTACTAATGAAACTAATCCTATTATACATCTTTACATTTCATTATCAACAAAGGTAGTTTGAGGATGCAATGTCATAACAGACTGCAAATGGCAATATCACCACTTTTATTCAAGTTCTGGCCTTCCCCAGAATTTAGAGCATAAAAGAGTTGATGATTGTCCATACTAGGAATTAAGACAAAAGTGTAGAAGTGGTAAAGCAAAAAAGTCCAGAGCTTAAATATACAAAGTCAGAGATCATTTTATCTAGTGTAGGATGGTACAAAGAGATAAGTACAATGCTACATGATACTCAAGAGTTACTCAGATTAGCTATAAGAGAAAGCAATTAAGGAAGTATGGTCACCTTCAACTCTCTCACCTTTTCCATGAGAAGAGCATAGTCGTTGGATACATGTGTATAGAAAATTTATAAGCCAGGTGTGGTGGCCCACACCTGTAATCCCAGCACTTTGGGAAGCCAAGGCAGGTGGATCACTTGTGGTCAGGAGTTCAAGACCAGTCTGGCCAACCTGGTTAAAAACCCAACGCTACTAAAAATACAAAAAATTAGCCAGGCATGGTGGCATGTGCCTATAGTCTCAGCTATTTGGGAGGTTGAGGTGGCAGAATTGCTTGAACCCAGGAAGTGGGGGTTGCAATGAGCCAAGATCATGCCATTATACTCCAGCCTGGGTGACAGAGCAAGACTCTGTCTCAAAAAAGAAAAAAAAAAAGAAAAAGAAAATTTATTTAAACACTATCAGTGATGTTCTCAAATGCTTCTCAGAGTTGTGTTTAATGTATCCCTAAAGTTTTACTTATCAGTTATCCATGTTTCACTGATCAATAAGATTCTTCAATTTACAGAGAGCATAATTTATTCTACCTTTCCTTATGTTAACTATGAAGAGTTTGTCTCCTAAACTTGTGACCAAATTAAATTGCCCACCAAATTTTGGTTCCCCATTTAATGCCTGCTGCTTTCCTGGATTAGAGATGAAGAAACAGCTCTCCTTACAGGATTGGGTGTAGACACCTGTCAGAATTTTCTCTTCACCCACACACCACATGAATGCCAACATGCTAGGGTTCATTTTTTGTTTTTTGTTTTTTGAGTTTTTCAGTGGCATACAAACTCAGTCAACTTGCTAAGGTTCTTACCCACTTACAGGGCCAAAAGAACCCTTCTCCAGTTGTATGATAGCTATGTGCTTTCATAAGAAAACGGCACATCACATATAGAATTTTACCTGCCCTTTCATCCCTGGCTTAGGAAAGTCTCATCCCCATGAATTCCACCCTATGAGCTGCTAAATGAAGAGAACCCTGAAGAAGTGTCTCCACTTCATGTTAATGATAGATGTCATCAGCCTCTGAGATGCTAAGTGCTGCTCTTTCATATTTGATAAGGTATAAAAGAAATGTGAGACAGATTTACTTTATGTTCTTCGAGCAGCTTTTGTAGAGATTTTACATCGTCATCCAGGGGGCAAGTTTCCATCTTCTGAATGCGCTCCTCTGTGAGTGTTAACCAGGTGGAGAGCTGCTGCAGCTGCTGCTTCTGCAGTTCCATCAGCACGTCGTGCAGCCTGTAGGTGGGGAGCGCAGCATTAGTCCTGCAAGCTTTTTCCCTGTGCAAAGTCAAATATACACTCCGGGCACTGGAGATACAGGGCAAGGGAAGACATCCTTGTCTAAACATTCAAGGTAGCATTTAGTCTTTAAATATAGAAGCCAGAAAAGTAAACTTTTATTTTTTCCTAAATGGAGTTCATTAAATGCAGACAAAGAATGCAAATAATAGCACCTCGTATTCATATCAGAATCATTGTTTCTTCAATCAAGGAATTCCTGCTTATTAAATAGGTGGAAATGGCAATGAATGTGGTTTGCTCCTTAATACACAATACATGAAATAAAATAAACCATGAGAAAGCTTTTAAAAATTACAAAATGGAACAGAAGATCAATACTACATAGACCTGTCTTCATCCAAGTTAATGTTTAGCTGATTTTAATATTGCAAATAAGTAACTGTCCATATGAAATGTCTTTTCCTTTTTTTTTTTTGAGACAGTCTCACTCTGTCAACCAGACTGTAGTGCAGTGATGCCATCTCAGCTCACTGCAACCTCCACCTCCTCGGTTGAAGCGACTGTCATGCCTCAACCTCCAAATAGCTAGGATTGCAGGAGTGGACCACCATGTCCAGCTAATTTTTGTATTTTTAGTAGACACGGAGTTTTGCCACATTGCCCAGGCTGGTCTTGAACTTCTGGCCTCAAGTGATCCACCCACCTCAGCCTCCCAAGTGCTGGGATTACAAACATGAGCTACCACACATGTTTCCTTTCTCCTTTTTGTTAAGTTCTGCATTCCAACTTTGACCTTTTGGTTTGGCTAACACATCAAAGGGGAAACAAGGATCATGCAGAATTCCAGGAATATTACCCATAGAAAAGAGTCTTTCCAAGGCAAGTTCTGTAATGATCTTGCTTTCACAGACATGCAGACACCTACTAGAGCTCAATTGTACAAAGCAGCCTGTGGAATTAAGTGCATGTCTTGGCTTTCTACTCACCGGGACTGTCTGTCCATACTCTCCACCCTAAGGGCCTCCCATCTAGCATTCAGCAGGGTCATCTGTTCCTGAATCTCAAATTCCTCTTCGTCTGTCAGAGTTCCTTGTGTTATCAGTTGGTTGCCTGCCTGCAGGACGCTGCCCACACTGCTCTGATGTGCAGTCAGTTCCATCATAAAAGCCTAGAAAGGGACATTGTTATGATTTGTGAGCTCCTTAGTGCAAAAAAAGAAAAAGAAAAAAGCTGAACAAATTGCTGATGCCTAACCTAAATGTCAATGGTGCAGAAAAAGGTAGCCTAGTAAAGTGCAAATAAAGTAGACAATGATCCCATTTTTTAAGCTCTGAAAATAGGAATAAACACCTGGCATAAGTTAAAAGAGAAATAGCTCAAAGCAAACAATGTAACATCTGATCATACCAGCTACTTTAAAGTAAATGCTCATGATGCTACTCATAGATCACGAACATGGAATTCTAAATAAATACAATAAATAAAAGGTCAGGCGTGGTAGCTCACACCTCACATCTATAACCCCAGCACTTTGGGAGGCTGAGGCAGGCAGATCACTTGAGGCCAGGAGTTCAAGACCAGCCTGGACAACACAGTAAAACCTCGTCTCTACTAAAAATACAAAAAATTTGCAGGGCGTGGTAGCACATGTTTGTGGTCCCAGCTACTCTGAAGGCTGAGGTATAAGAATTGCTTGAACCTGGGAGGGAGAAGTTACAGTGAGCGGAGATCACGCCACTGCACTCCAGCCTGGGCAACAGAGTAAGACTCTGTAAAAAAAAAAAAGAAAGAAAGAAAAAAGAAAAAAAAATACGTACACACACACACACACACACACACACACACACACACACACACATAAAATAAAATAAAATACCACACTCACCCAAGAGGAACTGCTTAAGAGACAATACCACTTGTATTATTTTCTATCCAAAACAACAAATAAGATCTGTCAATTAACATACCTATACAAAACAAAATTTAATCAAAAAGAAACTTCCATATAGTGAAATTCACTATGCTACAATACAATATATCCTCAAAGGAGCAGGAAACTTATATGATGTAAAAAAAATACAGGAACCCTAGGTATGACATTTGTTTAATCATGCAATTAAAAAGAATACTCATTTCCTGGGGAACACTCAAATCTTAAAGATTTGGTGTATTGGTTCACTACTTTGCTTTTTATATATAGCAATGCACTTCAGAAATGAGCAGTACTATGCAATGATTTTCACTGGTGGCCCTACAAAACATACCAGCTACAAAACTAAAATCTGAAATCCAATTCTGATGCACAGTTTAATCACCCACACCAATTTTGTAACAAAGCACTATTTAAATATCACAGTTTCTGAAATAAGCCATTGACCTTTCCACAGAGCAGAATTCGATAGATAACAAATGGGAGGGTAGAGCGCCTAATTAAGGTTCCAGTCCCATGGGGGATACACCCTGGTAAGAAACTACAGATATTTACTTCATGGGTTGCAAACTGGTCTTTGACTTCTTCAACATCATCAGAAATATCATCCTGCTCCTGGAAAGTATCCTCGGCAGAAAGCAACCAGGTCAGCACTTCCTCCAGTGCTATCTGATAGCTGTCCAGATCCGTGTCAACCTCAGTGACAGTGCTGGGGGTTTCCGCTCGGGGGCTCTCACGCTCCTCCTCGGGTGCTGTGCTCTATAAAAACAAAGCCAAGAAAAATACACACATCATGAAAGCAAGAGGTGTTCAGCAAACTCACACTCACTGCACGGCGAACCCAAGTAGACGCTACTCTGTCTTCAGCACGAATCCAATTCTCAGGGGCCAAATGGGCACTGTCATGAATGAGTCAGAAGCACTGAGTCAGTGCACTAGGGTAGCAAAGAGTATAAAAGCAGCATGCACTCATGAGTTCTGTATTCAAGAAGATTCTAACATAGTTAGGGCAGAGAAATAACCCACGTGAATCACTTTTGAACAGAAATAAAAAGCAGCTACTAACAAAGTTGCAAATGCCATGGTCCCAACAAGGCATGATAGTTGAGTTCAACAAAGACTAAAACAGGCAGGAAAAGGTTCATAGAGAAGCTAGAACACGTTAGGCCTTGAAGAATGGATGTAATTTAAAGAAAAAGAAAGATGAGAACTCTGCTTTGACCCTTGGGTAAACTGCTTTTGCTGAAGTGCATTTTAGCATTACATTTTAGACACTAAAAGACAGTCACACAGGCTGTTGTGCTGATTGTACTTTTTTTAGGCAGTTGTCCTCTGGTTTATTTGATGGGCTTTTAGGGCTCATGGAATACATTTCTTTCAACCTCTTTCTAAACAGCTGAGTATTCTCTTACATACATTAAGAACTCATAACCAAGCTGACTCTCCCTAATTTTTCTGTTACCTTTCAGAGCAAGTCTTCTTAAAGACTTGCCTACATTCTCTCTTTACTTTATCAACTCTCATGAATAATTTTTAAGAATATTTCAAACATACAGAAATGTATGGAGAACAATATAAAAAATGCTCAAGTATTTAACAGCGATCATTTGTTAACATTCCTTTTAACTTGAACTTGCTATTTGCCCCATGACTCAACTGAAAAGGCTTTTGCCAATGTCACCAATAACCTTCCCATTGCCAAACAGACCTTTCCAGCATCATCTTCAGGGTGACCATATAATTAACCAACAAACTAGAGTATTTTTTATGGTAACTGTGTCTAAACCAGAACTGTCCCAAGCAAGGCCAGAGAGCTGGTCACCCATATTCCTTGCTTCAGCCCTTGATATCATTCCTCAAGGCTGAGCAACCTCAGCTTCTGGAAGCTTCTTTCTCTGCTTCTGTGATACTGCCCTGGTTTTCTGCTGGTTCAGTAGCAGCTGCTCACCCATCAGTAATGAATCTCCTCAAAATTAAGTCCTTGGCTCTTTTTTTCTTTTTTCTGTATGCTTTATCTGAGTCATCTCATCGACTTCCATTGGATTTAAAGCACCATCTAGAACCACCTAGGAGTCTGGATTTCAAACTCTTATATCCCACTATCTTCACATCTCCACTTCAGTGCCTCTTCAGCATATTAAACCATGTCCATATTCAAACCCTTCATTTTCTTCCAGAGCTTGTTCCTCCTCAGGCTTCTCCATCTCAGTAGATGGCTCTTCCCTGCAACTAATTACTCCAGCTACAAACCTGGGAGCCAGCCCTGGCTTCTCTCACCTTCATCTTCCACATTTAATAGGTATGCAATTCTGACCTTCCTTCAATGCTTATTTCAAAGCCACCCAGACCTCTCCATTTCCACGACCACCTACATCCATCTTCTGGACCGGAATACCTGCTAACAAGTGCCTCTGCTTTCCTGTTTTCCCCCACCCAACCCTCTCACCTCCACAATTCACAGTCCATTTTTCCTGCAGCAGCCAGAATGATCTTCTGAGAATGTAATCCCATCATAAGACATCCCTGCTGAAAATCTATCACTGGCTTTCCCAATGCTCTTAAGATATAATTTAAAATTCTTAACATAGTTTACAAAAATACTGTGATAGCAAGAAACAGAGAGACAGAAAGAGAGAGAGACTTGTATTTCAATAGATTAGCCAGAAAAGACTTCTCTGAAAAGGCTCTATTTAAATTGAGGAAAAATGTGCAGCCTGCCGTATAATGGTGGGTGGAGAAGCATTTAACAGAGAGGAACCTGCATGTACAAGAATCTTGGGGAAAAAGAGGAAAAAGTTCACTGTAACTGCAGGGCAAAGTAACAGAGGTAGACCAGGTCTTGTAAACTACAGAAGAAAGAATCTTGGAGAAAAAGAGGAAAAAGTCCACTCTAACTGCAGGGCAAAATAAAAGAGGTAGACCAGGTCTTGTAAACTACAGAAGAAAATGAGGTCCTTAATTAGTATGAAGGCTGGAACAGAATGAAAACACACTCAAAAGACATTTTGGAGAAAGGCTGAAAGAATCCAGGAAAGTGAATATATGAGTTAAGAAATGAACCAATGAGCACAGAGTTGAAACAGTGGATAATTAAAAGACAGATGGTGCCAAAGACAGAGAAAGAAAAATGAGTTAAATTATGGGCCCAAAATCCTAAAACTGTAGAGTTAAAATAACCCCTGGAGATCATTTGGCTCCAAACCTCTTTACTATAATGAGGATAGCTAAGAAGCAGGAAAGTTAGTGACCAGCCAAAGGTCATTGAGCTAGGCACCAGCATCCATGAGGTCCAGAAGGAAGGCATTATCTAAACACAAATCTTCACAAGGTATTAATTGAAACACATGAGAAAACTTTCAACTGACAGTTATTTTAAGAGAAATGCAGGAATTAGTCACTGACCACCAGCGTATGTTTGTAGAAAGAACAGAGCAGAAGTCTGGCTATTAGGAGAGTAGCAGATGGCAAGCTATGTCAGAGAGAAGATGATTAAAACTTGATCACATTTTATTTTTCAATTAATGTAATTCAGCCTCTAAGGCACTAATGAAAGCTTGCAAATGAAGAGGTTAGTGTTAATACACTTGCTCTTAATCAAATGGCAAATGTTTTCTGAAGTTCTTATCATGCCACCCTGAGCCCAAACAGAAGTGATTATTTTATCTGCACATCATGAAAAGTAAATGAAATCTCCTTTCCTTTTTAAGAGAGAAGGTCCTTAACTATAAGAACTAAAATATCTCCACTTTCTAACAAAATGTAATAAGGAAATGAATCTAAAACCCAGAAACAAACCCAGAAGATCATCTGAGGCAACTAAAAAGGTGCATCATTAATGCAGAATAACCACAGTTTTAGAGGCAAATGCTTCCTAGCATTTTTTTTTTAATTGTAAGAAATTAGGAATTTTCCTCAGTATCACTTGATATTCATTACAAAAGAGAGCCCTGGGTTCACAATCAGGCCTCATTTCTCACTCCTTTCTCCTCAATACATTTTTTTCTTTTTCTGTTCACACTATTTTTGAAATGAGGGAAATAAAAGGATTTCTATATATTACCCAAAGAAAATTTAAAATAATAAGTAAATTCTCTGACTCTCAGAGGAAGGGGAAAAAAAGATGCTATGTCGATCCAAGACCAGTATCATAATATGGGAATTAAATAATATTTTTTAAGAAATCTGTTAAATGAGAATGCCAAAACAACTCAAGAGGAAAAATGGTAATGAGAGCTGTTACTTGTTGAGTGCTTATTAATGTCATTTTAGATACTCTGAATTCATTATCTTTATGAAGTGGGTGGGTTTAGCCACATTTTGCAGACAAAACTGTGATTGAGAGTTTAAGTAACAACCCAAAACAAATAGCAACAGGATGAATTTAAGATCCAGAGCCCAAACTTTCCTTCTCTCTGAAATGTATTTCTTATCATTTGAAATCTATGTGTATGTCTTGGTTGGTTGGCCATTAGAATGTTGAACCAAGTGACTTCTAAGCTTTCATCTAACTCTTAATATTCTCTCATCTTATGAATTATGAGGACTGGTTAGACTGTTTTAACAGAATGAGATTAAATATGAATTGATTCAAACACAAAAACTAAGGAAGAAAAGAAATTATGATTTTATTTATCTCTTCAAAAATTCATTTATATCCTGATGAATGAAATCATTGTAATCCCTTCATGAAAAGCTCACCAAGTAGTTTACCATACATTACTCCTCCTAAAGGAAAGGGAAAATAAGACTTACATTTTGATAGCCCTTGTGAGAATATAATGAAAAAAATATTTTTTCAATGGCAAAAAAAGAAAGACAATTAGTACTTGGGAAAAAA
>CAUYQU010002989.1:0-26435 GCA_963574635.1 Cheracebus regulus
ATTGCAGCCCCGTGTGCAATAGCAAAGACCTGGAACCAACCCAAATGCCCATCAATGATAGACTGGACAAGGAAAATGTGGCACATATACACCATGGAATACTACACAGCCATAAAAAATGACAAATTTGTGTCCTTTGTAGGGACTTGGATGAATCTGGAAACCATCATTCTCAGCAAACTGACGCAAGAACAGAAAAGCAAACACCGCATGTTCTCACTCATAGGTGGGTGTTGAAAAATGAGAACACGTGGACTCAGGGAGGGGAGATCACACACTGGGGGCAGTTGTGGGGAGCTAGGGGAGGGACAGTAGGGGGTGGGAAGGGTGGAGAGGGAAACATGGGATATATTATGCACTTATGCAGGATATAGTATGCACCTATGCAGGATATAGTATGCACCTGTGCAGCAACCCTGCATGACCTACACATGTACCCCAGAACCTAAAGTAAAATAAAAAAAAAACTATTTTAAAATTCATAAATTCATATGGAACCAAAAAAGAGCCTAAATAGCCAAGGCATTTCTAAGCAAAAAGAAGCAATCCTGAAGGTATATTACCTGACTTCACACAATATTATAAGGCAACGGTATCCAAAACAGCATGTTACTGATAAAAAATACAAACAAACAAAAAACAGGCACATGGACTGATCAAATAGAATAAATAAGTCAGAAATAAAGTCACATGCTTACAGCCATCTGATCCTCAATAAAGTTGACAAAAATATGCAATGGGGAAAGGACTCCCTATTGAATCAATGATGTTGGAATAACTAGCTAGCCATATGCAGAAGAATAAAACTGGACATCCACCTTTCATCATATGCAAACATTAGCTCAAGATAGAGTGAAAATTTAAGTGTAAAACCTTAAGCTATATGAATGCTAGAAAAAGCTTAGAAAATGCCATTCTAGACATCAGCCTTGGCACATAATTTATGGATATGACCTTAAACGCCACAAAAACAAAAAATGACAAATGAGGCCTAATAGAGATTCTGCATTACAAAAGAAACATATACTCAACAGAGTAAAAAGATACTCAATATATTGGGAGAAAATATTAGCAAGATATGCATGTGAATAGGGTCTAATATCCAGAATCTATAGGGAACTTAAATGAATAAGCTAAAAGCAAATAAACCCATTAAAAAGTGGACTAAAGACATGAACAGACACTTCTCAAAAGGAGACATACAAGTAGCCAAGCAGCATATGAAAAATATCCCACATCATTAATTATCAGATAAATGCAAATTAAAACTGCAATGAGATACCATCTACATCAGTCAGAATAGCTATTATCAAAAAATTATAGATGCTGGCAAGGTACAGAGAAAAGGAAATGCTTATACACTATTGGTGGGAATTTAATTAGTTCAGCCATTCTGGAAAGCAGTCTAGAGATTTCTCAAAAACTTAAAATGGAATTATCATTCAACCTAGCAATCCCATTGCTGGATGTATATCCACAGGAGAATAAATTATTCTGCCAAAAGATACACCACACTGACATATTAATCAGAGGACTATTTACAATAGCAAAGACTTGAAATCAACCTAGATGCCCATCTATTGTGGATTGAATAAAGATAATGTAGCACATATACACCACAAAATTATATACAGCCATGAAAAGAACAGAATCAGGTCCATTACAGAAACACTGGTGGAGGTGGAGGCCATTCTCTAAGCGAATTAAAGTAGAAACAGAAAATTAAATACCAACATGATTTCACTTATAAGTGAGAGCTAAACATTGGGTGTATGTGGACATAAAGATAAGAATAATAGACATTGGAGACCCCAAAAGGGGAGAGAGAGGGAGAAGGGCAAAAGCTGAAAAAACTACCTGTTGGGTACTATGATTACTACCTGGGTAATGGGGTCATTCCTACCCCAAATCTCAGCATCATGCAATATGCCAATGTAACAAACCTGCACATGTACTTCTTACCTCCAAATGAATGTTGACATTAAAAAAAAAATGATAAATTATAATTTTTAAAAGAAAGAATTAGGAAATCTTGCCTAACTGAACTTCAGCAAGTCAATTAACCTACTTGATCCACATTTGCAAAATGAGAAGACAAGATGAGACGATTTAATGAATAGTTATTCAACGATTATTTATTGAATGCTTACTTTAGATCAGCACTTTTTTAAGTGCTTGATTTTTCGTAGCTCTAAAATTTGGAAAGGCTATGAATTTAGTAGAGTGAGTGATATCTATGGGCTTACAACTCTTAGCTGTGGAATGTTTCTTAGAGGAAAGAGAAAAAGGGAAACTGAGTCTGGGCCTTGGACAATATGTATAACAAGTAATAGGCGAAAATGAGGTTGTAAATCTGGAAGATGCCTCCAATAAACAATCTGGGAAATAAGCCACTAAAAGGAGATCACAGCACATATTTTCAACACAGCTGCAATAGCCCATGCATTCTGTGCCAATAGGCACTTGGAGAAGGATATGGTTTTAATGTGGCACCAACTTGTATGCCCTTTGAAAGTCAAATATAAGATAAAGTAAATGTGTATCCTTTATTATTTTTTTAATGGGTATAAATTCAAATATCTAATTTTTTTCATGGCAACAAGTTGGCTGAATGCACCATCCAAATCATCTAAATGACATAAATAAATAGACATTGAAAGAATTCCGATAACTTTGATTCGTTTGTGAGCCAAATTGGTGATGTTTACACAAGTTTGGGTAAAACCTAACCATTTTTAAAAAACAAGCATTTAGTCACAAGATGTATTAAAACACCACTTTTGCAGTATTTCTGTGAGAGAAAAATAAATTAACCATTCTTGTACGGACCACACCAGAGTTGCTTCCTGTGCCCATTTATTTCATAGAGAATTATCTATGTATATCTATGTATCTATGTATCTATCCATTATCTATCTACCTATCTATCTATCATCTATCTATCATTCTACCTAATTTATCTGCCTATCTATATCATTTATTAAAAACCTAACCATCATCTTCTTACTTATAATTACTATTTATGTGCATCTTTATGTTTTTGGTTATTCTTTGTACTGGGTGATTATAATAATTATCAGTGTATCCTGAGAAAATAATCTACTGAGGATACAAAATATAAAGAAAAAAATGTCATTTCTAACAGTGGGAAAATTGCAATTGCTACCTTGCTACAATTTAACTCCAAACATTATATGTGTGTATATATATACTATATATATCTGTGTATATATATAGTATATATATATTTATATATGTATGTATGTACATATATATGTTTTTATATATATGTGTGTATATATATATGTTTGTACATATATATATATGTACTATGAAGTTTGTTGCTAGAAAGAAAAGGAAAACTAGTCATAATTCAATAGCATTTACAATCAAGTTTCAAATAACTGTCAAAAGTTTCCTTTAAATGCTAATAAATAAGTTAGTTATTCCTCTCTCATATCAAGGGACTGTGCTCTATGACACACAGTAAATGCTCTGTAAAAGAAAGTTCACATACCTTTAGGATATGCCTGACTGTAAGCAAAATGGGAAAAGAAGGAATAAGAGATGAAGCATTTGCTGAAGTTATCATTCACTTGAAGCTTCTTTGTGTCCAGGGCTCTGAGAATTCTATCAACAGAGTGAGTGAAAACAGAGCCCACCAGAGCCCTAGAGAATATGCCGCAGGGAACTGCCTGGCCTGTGGTATTAGGGACTGAGAGTGGTAGTCCTTGTGCAATTTCTACAGCTTAGCTTTCTGCAATTTACATATTCTGATTGGAACGAAACAAAACAAATACCATTACCACTGCTGTCAACACTGCCATGACAGTCTAAACATTTTCTGATTTTTTAATTATCCATTTGCTCCTCTCCTTCTCTCTTATTCTGTAGGTGCACGTAATTAGGCTCAACTCATACTCACCTTCTTAATGGTATACTTCAGAAACAGGCAGTTGCAGAATAATATACATACAGTGTAGTCATATATCACAAGAGTATAGGTTAACCTCAGAAGTTTTCTTTCTACTCTCTTCATTTCATTACCAGCCTATTCTCAATTTTAACACCAAAAAATTATTCTCTCGGTTTTTATTCAATATGAAATTACATCATTTGTACTCTTTTGTACCTGGCTTCTTTTGTTCAATATTATATTGATATGTCCATTCATATTGCTGCATGTAATTGTAGATTTTGATTCTTGTTACTATATTTCATTGTGTGAATATGTCATGATTTACTTATTATTTCAACTTTTCTTAGGAATTTAAAAGTTTTAAAATGTAATGTTTGAAGAGCTACAAAGGAACCACTTTTCCCAAATACACCTTTCCTCATTAATCTTTATGCTGACTGGAAATCCTTCTTGAAAATTGTCTTTAGCTAAACACATTAACTATAACCTCATGAGTACATCTTAGTAATTCCTTTATGAGCTGGCTTCTACTTTTTCATTTCTCCTATATTGCTACTTCCTCTTGCTGTTTTTGCTACAGCTACAATGAATTACTTTTAAGATTTTTTTTCTCTGTGTTTTTTACTTACTAGGCCTTCTATTACTAGTTCTTAAAGTTCATCATTTTCTTTTTACTGTAGTGTTCAATCTGATATTATTCTCATCCATCATATTTTTAAATCTAAGAAATATTTTCCACCTCTAGGAGTTCAATTTTGCAGTTTTTAAAAAATATCTTCCATTTCTTTCCTCGTCATGCCTTTGCTGTCTTCTGCCTCCTAGCATATGTCACATACATTTATAAGCTCTTTTAAAATCTTAGTTTAATTCTATAATCTGTGTTATTTCTATTAACTGGGTTGTCTTTTGCTTGTGTGTCATAGCTTTCTGCCTCTTTGAATACCTGTTAACCTCTGAGTGGATGCCAGATATGAATTTTATTTCTTTGGGTGCTGGATTTTTCTTTTAATCCTTTTACTATTTAGGGTTTTGCTATGTGATGCAGCTAAGTTTGAGCCTTTTGAGGCTGGTTTGTAAGCTTTTTTAAGAAGGATAAGACAGCCTTATTTAACCTCACTCTACTGAAGATTGTACATTCCTCATGTGTTAGGAAGTCTCACTACTGTTGCTGGGGAATACCACTATTCCCTACCCTGTATGAACTCCAGTGATTTTTTCACCTGCTCCTGTCTGGTGATTCTCCAGCCTCAGTGGTTTCTTTGGGTATATATGCAGTTCAGTAATCAGCTGGAGATGCGGGGCACCCTCTGAAGATCTCCTGAATTCTGTTGGTCTGAGCAGATTGCTGCCCTGGAGCACTCTCTATTCTTGGACACCTTGGCCTCCCAGAACTAGTCTCAGTCCTCAACTCAGGGAGATTGCCCGGGTCAATTTAACTTGTCCCTACAGGTTCTGTGACCTGGAAGCTTTCTCCAGGCAGTGAACTGGGGCACTTGTAGGCCTGATCTCACCTCATTTGTGTCCCTTCTCTCATGATTCCTGTCCTGTGATGTCTATTGACAAGCGACTAAAAATGCTTGTTTTGTATATTTTTCTAGTTTTTTTTTGTTTTGTTTTGTTTTTTTTTTAGACGGAGCCTTGCTCTGTCGCCAGGTTGGAGTGCAGTGGCCCAATCTCGGCTCACTGCAACCTCCGCCTCCTGGGTTCAAGGGATTCTTCTGCCTCAGCCTCCCGAGTAGGTGGGACCACAGGCACGTGCCACCATGCCCAGCTAATTTTTTTTTAATTTTTAGTACAGACAGGGTTTCACCGTGTTGGCCAGGATGGTCTTGATCTCTTGACCTCGTGATCTGCCCACCTCGGCCTCCCAAAGTGCTGGGATTACAGGCATGAGCCACCGTGCCCGGCCTATTTTTCTTGTTTTTAATGGTTGAAGATAGGACAGTAAATCCTTGTTACTCTATCGTGGCTAGAAGCAGAAGTCGCTACCCAGAACCACTTCAATTTGAAAGCAAATTTTTGTCTCTATTTCTAGGGCTAGCACATACTGTTCTCTTTGTCAGTCTTACCACATTTTCTTTGACTCATCTAATACGAAAGACAATCAATAAATTTTTATTACATAAACAAATAAAGAAACAATATCTTGATGAAATGCTACAATAATTTTTATAATTTTTTATAGCAAATTTAGTCAGCTTTTGAATTGAGCTAGCTAAATACTATTATCTATATTCTAAAGAGATGAAGTCACAAGGACTTAGATATAGAAGTTAAGAAAGAACTGTATCTTCAGGCCTCGCCCTTGAAACCTCACCTGACTGTTTATGATAGCAGAGGCTCAAAAACCCGAATAGGCACAGAAATGAGGAGGGAGTTGAGGAAAGGAGAGAGAAACAAAAGGGAATAGGGAGCTGTTGAATAGACAATACTTTGTTATTTTGCCTAAGGCTGGCCTGCTTATTAAAAAGAGTCACTTATCACATCATATTCAAAATCCATGATCTCTTAAGGTTGGAAGTCATTTTGAGCATGGCTAGATAGCTATTCCATCAATGTAAATAAGTTAGTCAATAAGGTTGCATTTTAGTGATGGAGAAAATTGGCTTTTTTCAGTGGAGGGTGGGGAATGCTTGATTCTCTTCCTGTGATGTAAAATACCACAGAATGAGTGAACATAATCAAATTGGAAAGTGGTCATATGTCATACTTACATTAGGCAGTTTAAGTAATGATTGTTGATTCTCATTGCCCTCTCCTTTTTACCCAAACTGCACCAGAATGAAGGGACCATTATGAATATTACTGTTTTTTTCTGAAATATTCTTTGTATATGTGAGACTTCCTTTTACTTTGCAAAGAACTTTCTTATTATTATTCTATCTAATCAAAGCAGCAATAATATAGTGAGTGTTGAATATATATAGATATATATATATATATATATATATATGAGGCTCTGAAATATAAAAAAAGGTATAATACCTTTTTAGGTAGTAAACTCATTATATATATATAACGATATATATATATCATTTTATATATATATATATCATTATATATATATAAAATAAGTTTATATTTTATAAATAGTGTAACTTCATACTGATCTTTATACTGTGCTTCGTGAAAACTTAGGATTTCACAGAGGCACCATAGAAGCAAGTATGGAGGAAAGCAGAGGGGAGACCGAGCAGGGCTCTAGCACGCTCACCTTTACACCAGCTAGGAATGCTCTGCTTCTCTTTTATCTGTGAAGAAGGATTTGCATTAAATCATCCTCACTCCCTCCCCTGGTACTGTTATAATGAACTGACCTGAAAATAAGTGCATTAAGTGGCCATAGAACATAAAGACACTAATTAGTTCACTTGGGGATCAAATCCATGATAACAGACTTATTCATGCTTTTCACTATCCCCAAAACTATTCAGATAAAAGCAAAGAGAAAATAAATCTATCATATATATGACAATCCTCAAGAACAAACACTTTAAGTTTCAAATATGATCTGGTTGATTCTGTCAGAGCAAAATAATTCTATCACTAGTTAAGAATAAGTGATAATTGAGTCTGGATGAGTAGCAAGTAAGATTTCATGGCAAAAGAAAGGCAAATAGCCAGTAAACATTAAAAAGGATTAGCCTCCTTTGTACACACACATAAAAAGTTATAATAATATAATAAAGCTATTTTTAGACTTTCAAGCTGGCAAATATTTTAGAAATTATTATATAAATGAAGATAAAATTGTTTCTTCATACACTGTTGTTCATAGTACATACTAGTAAATTATTTCTGGAGGGCAGTTTAGTATTTTGCAAAACCTTAAGCATATTCTTATGCTTTGACCAATATGTTCTACTTCCAGAAACATCAAAGGATACAATCTCATATTTGGCAAAAGTATATATTCAGATTTTATGTTAGCAGTGTATATAACTTAGGCTTTTTTAAGGAACAAATACAAGTTTACCTTCAGGCATTAGGGGCTTGCTGTAAAGCCACAAGATTGAATGAAGAAAACAGAGACTTTCCCAGACAAGGCCTAACCCCAAGTGGTATTTGATCTAGCATGAATTTGGTAGGTACAGTCATTTGGGACCCTGTTGAAGTTCTTCAAAGGCCATCATCTTGTTCCATCCTTAGCAGCATGTGCCCACTGCTCTCTCCTCCCACAGGTTACCACTTTGTTTAAAGAGCTTTGTTTGATAATTGTTATTCTAACTCTTGCCTATTTTGTCATTTCCTCATAGCTACTACAACCAGATTCTGATTATCACTTTCTCTATTTTGGTTTCTGCCCTCACAAAGAGCCTTTGACTTTCTTTGAATGTCTTGATTGCACTTTTGCAAGTAAAATAGAGTTTTGGGATTTTTTTTGCCAGAAACTATTTTGATTATTGTCCAGTTCAGTAAAATCCACAAACGTAAAACAACTTCACTTATCCAAAAAGAGGAGACCTGGCACAGACATAATCCTACACATACACATTATAATATTATACAACAATTATACATGTTTGCTGATATTGTAAGAAAAATGTATATGATGATAAAGTTTAAAGTGAAAACTATTGAAAACTATATATACTGAATAGTGCCAATGCATAGGATATAATATTGGGAAAAAATACACTAAACTGTTGAGGAATTACTAGATGTTGAGTTATAGTGATCCTTATTTTTCTCTTTATATAGTTGTTTCCTAAGTGTCTTTTGAGTTTATGTTGCTTTTATTATAATAATGCTATTTGATCGATTAGATATAAATGGAAATTGATTTGAAAAATAAAAAATTAGGTGACACACTGGATGAGAGAAATATTTCTGGTCTTACTCATGAGACAATTTTTTTCTATGATACTTATGTTTATCGAAGCAGGAGTTGAGAGTCATTAACTTATCTAATCCGATAAAGTATATCCCTTAGAAAAGTGACTGCACATTCAGAGTTCTTCTACACTGCTGCAGGGTTCTTTTCTTTAAAATGTTAAAAGGGTCTTATCACTTGTTTCTCATCCACTCACAGGCAATCTTTCTCATCATTTTCCAAACAAATGACCAATCAATAACCATGATGATAGCAGGTGACTGTATATTTGTTATTTGTTTCCTAAAGAAGTAGCACACTGGTCATTCTCCACAAAGCTTCTCAGTGCTTCCTAAAAGGGCAAAAAGAAAAAAAATTAACAGAATGAATGTAGAGCCAGCTGTGTCCCTTGGTAACTTTACTCATATTTAAAGATATGCTTACACCAAAATAAAAGTCTACATATTTATGTATATCTGATACATCTCCCTTGGGAGATGGTGAGATCCTGGGACCTACAAACAACATTGGACTCATCTTTACATACTCCCGGCAACTAGTATATCATAAATTGTATTTAAAAAGTGAATTGGAGAGCTGCAAAGACTTTAGAAATCATATACTCCCTTTATTTTGTAGTTTAGAAAACTGAGGCCCATAGAGAATAAGCTATCCTCTCAAGATCAAACAAGTCAATGGAAGAACAGAGCAGAAAACAAGATTTTCTGATGTTAACTTGAAAATCCTGCTCTCTCAAAGATTAGAAACCTCTCTTGTCATTTGCAGCTAACTACCTGTACCAAGTTGGTGTCCTCTTCATTAATCCTCAGATAAAAGTAATTCAGCGGCTTGAGATTCCAGTAAGAATGATTTTCTATTTTCTTCCTTCTAGTTCTTTTCTCTCTCGTTCTTGTAAATATTTAGGGAGTGAAAAGATGGTTAGTAATATTTATTACTGTGTTCAAATTTAAATAGTATTTCAGAATAAATAATTATCTGAAGAGAAAAAGGCTTAACAAAAAATGACTATGGAACTAACCAACCAAATAGAGGGAAAAGAAAACAGAAAAGAAAAACTATAAAAGAATAATCAAATCCTAAAAACCTGCATTATTTGAATATCAAGTGATCTCCTTATTAAAAAAATGTGAATTCAAGCTTGCATATTTGAAAACTCATATGATCCTAGAGGTTTCTAATTTTTGTTGCTGACAAGTAGTTGGCCAGTGTCTTTTTAAAAGAAAAACTGTTAACTGATTCAAGTTTCTTTGTCTTTCCCACTTTTAAGCGTTGCTTGCAAAGAATAGTGGTTGAGTTGAATTGGGCTGGTAGTGACTTAAAAAATCTACAGATGTACACAAACAGACTTCTCTGTTCTTTTTTCCACTAAGGGAAAGTAAGGCTGGTTGGTATAGGGAATAGAAAGAATTGTCTGCACCAGCATATTTTTATCTGCATCTCTGCTCACCTTACCACTCCCAGAAATATATGGTTTAGATTATTCCTTTATAACAGAGTTCTAAGATGGAAAATTTGGTTTACAATTCTCCTAGCCTCAATCCTAAAGAATTTCCCGTAATCATAGTAGGTTACAGGTTTGTACGAAAATGTGAAGTGAGATTAAAAAGTATATGAACCATTATTTTTGACATAACTTAATACAATAACATATCAATATTTTTGTCAGCTTTAAAATGCTATGATTTTTCCTTTATTCTTAACTTAATGGCATGTGGTTGTCATGCTAATAGACACGGATGTAAAACTTTCTTAAAAAGACTAGTACTGATGTCTACATAGGAGGACACACCTGCATAAATCAGCCAGTTTTGATATAGAGAGTTAATGAAAAAGCATCATTATAATGAAAATCTCTTTTAAATATAAATTCTGTTTTAAATACTCAGGTGAGTCATATAAATCTGTTTATTGTTGTTGATGTCAAAATTGGATGTTTACTGCCTTTCAGTTTTAAAAATTCTAACTTTAAAATGTCACTGTTTGATAAGTTATATCTAAACTTAAATGATTAGAGAAGGTGATTCTGCATGTGATGAGCATAACTCCTTTACTCATCTTCCAATATTTTTGAGATAATCATAGTTATAATTACTTAAAGATTTTGTACACTGTTGATAGCATATATGCAATGTTCATTTAATATTTGAGAACTCATTTTGAAGAGATTATTTCTATTTTATGTGAAAATCTGACAGAGTTTTACTAATGATTTGATTAAGCATCCCAAGAAACTATAACAGTAGGGCACATATTCCCAATGATGAAAACTGTACCCAATTTAAATACAAGATGAATATTAATGTAATGCTTTCTTCCCTTTCAAATGCCTTCCCTGTTTTACTCTCTTTCTTGAGTCAGTGGTCTTTAAGCTGAGTTCTAAATAGTTTGAACAGTTTTATTGTCTATAAAATTATGCATAAAATTTATACATATCCTGTGAGACTGTCCAGAATAAATTGTATTAATTTGTATTAATTCTTGTATTTGCTGAAATGTTCTTTCTTCTTGCTATGCCACATGCATTCAATTATGGGAACTGGGAATGCTTTAAAATACCACATTCTGTCTTGAAATATCTTGAAAATCTTTGGGGGACATTAGTTTTCCTTTAATAACAAGTCCAAAATTGTGCCTACTGGGCCTCTTCAGTAAAAAGAAAGATTGCACATTGCTACAAAAACAGTATTGTCCTATGGCTGATATCTGTCAAATGGAGAATAACTCCACACAGCACAGAGGATAAGAGTGGGAGGAGGAAGGAGGACAGAGGCATTCAAAGGTGAAAACTACTTTTTTCCCCTGAAAGATATATGTATTTTAAGACAACAAGAAGAAATAATTGTATTTTTTTAGTCCCTCTCTCCCCAGGCTTTACAAAATGTAGACTCTCTGTTGTCAAGTTAGAAAATTAGAGCTATGATTACCCTAAAAAAGTTTTACTTGTCAGAATTTCTTCCCAGCATGTAAAACACATCTTTGTAGTGTCTCATGACACATTTCCACCTCTATAAGACATACCATGGAGAACACCTTGTCCAAAAGAGTCAGTGTCAATGTTTTTCATACCATGCCAATTGATTTTGAGAATTTTCTGCCATATTTTCCACTGGGTAAATCTTTGTTACTTTTTGGAGTATGACAAATTTAATTAAGTTCTGAATTAACCAAAGAGAAACGAAGAACTATTTGCATTCAATGTTGGTTTTACATAATAAATTGATATTCAGTGAGCACAAGTGCATGGAAATATGTTTAATATTAACATATTAATGTTAATAAAATACAGTTTATGAAAAATCTGGTTAACAAAGAAATAGAAAAGTATTTCAAGACTAATAGTTGATGATGAATAAAAAATGACTATCAATATAGTGCTCCTTCAATCTTTTAAAAAAGAGCAAGTTATGAAATAGGTGAGATTTTTTTAATCTAGTGTCTTTCTTGAGCTTTGTTCTTCAAAATTTTCTATTTTAGTAGACATACCACGGAGAACACCTTGTCCAAAAGAGTCAGTGTCAATGTTTTTCATACCATGCCAATTGATTCTAAGAATTTTCTGCCATATTTTCCACTGGGTAAATCTTTGTTACTTTTTGGAGTATGACAAATTTAATTAAGTTCTGAATTAACCAAAGAGAAACTAAGAAGAACTATTTGCATTAAGTGTTGGTTTTACATAATAAATTGATATTCTTTTTATCAAGAAAAGAATGATAAAACCAGCTTTTATCATTCTCGGCAAACCCAACTTCCCACAATATTGATTGTTTCTGTCCTTTACTTCGAAATCTGATTTCAGAAATATAGTATAATATATTGGAAAGGGCCTGAATATTGAAATAGGAAGGTAGACATTAGTTTAAGACCTGGTTTTGTTTCTTACCAATAGTGTGTCCTTGGACCAGTGATGGGCTGTTAAATGTCTAACGATGGGCTCTTTAGTCGGGGGAAAGAGCTTTAAGTGTTTTTACATTAAGAAACGCATTTAAGTGTTAATACATTAATAAAATAAACTTAATGTATACATCCTGTCATGGCCAATTTCAAGCTATCAAAGAGATATCACTGTATGTAGAATTGCGAAGAAATGTGGACAACTGGCTGGCATGATCCCATAGTGGGTTGCTTCACCACATCACTGTTGTGAAAAGTATCACTCTTCTAACTCTATTTTCTCTCCTGCAAAATTGAAATAATAATGTGTTTCTCACAGATAGTTGAGAGGATTAAATAAACAAATACTAGTATGTATAGTTCATTAGAGAAATATAGTTAGACTAAAGGTCAATGCTGAAAGCCTCTAAGCTTTAGGAATCATTTCAGTAAAGCTCAGATAGAGAAGGGGTATACCATCACATTTACAGAAAAGTAGGAAGAATAACACAATGGAAGGTAGAATCAAGAGCAAAAAAATGTTTTGAAATATCTGAGTAATGGCAATATCAGAAAATATACTGGTAACACATGCACATACACATGCTGCTAAAAAAACACATAAACATTAAGCTGGTGAGGAAGAGCTAATTTTAAATACAGATTTAAGGGGTTTGTAAGACAATAAGCTTTGTATTGCAATTGATATGGTGTCAGCAAAGCTTATAAACTCAGAGGTAGGTTATTTCAATTAGGGAAATAAGAATTTCCCTCTAATCAATGGTGGCCAGTTTCTACCTGGAAAATCTGCCTTCAGTTCTGAGTGCTGAAACATTAAAGTTAAAACAGAAAACTTGCAACACATGAGTAAACTGTCAGATTTAGAAAATAATTAAAAATCTATTAATTGCAGGAATTACAAGTGTTAAGGTTGGAAAAATGAAGTTGCAATGAAATAAACTGAAATATATGAAAGCTCATCTTATATATGATTTTAAGATAAAAACCAGCATTGAAGACTTTTAAGAAAACTAATTTTACCCCAGTATATGAACTTTCTAAAGATAAAATTACCTTTTTTTTTTTTTGAAGACCAGGCTCCCCAACACGGTTGTTGGTCAGTTAACAAATGGATGAGCAGATGAGAGGAATAGGATTTAATGATGAGAAGCATTGTTGTACATTAAAACATCAAGCTTCCTTTCAGTTGTAAGTTGGTATATTTTTGAGTTTCTGTTTTTAGAGATAATGGAAAAAATATATTATGAGAATATATAAGGGTAGGAGCAGGCTTGAAAACTTTCAAACTTAGTTTGTCACCATAATTTCAGAAATGAGAAATTCATATGAAAAATCAAGGCACTAAAAATGTTAGCAAAAGTCAACTACTTTAGAATATCATACGGAAGATCTCCTTGGTTGGTGGGGAAGGTAACAAGAGACTTATTTCCACCACTCAAATTTTGCAACATAGCATGTTAACTATTATCGTCACTCAGCCAGCAATACTTATGATAGCGTATCTTTTTCATCTACACAACCGTGGGCCAAGATTAAGAACCATTTCATCACATACTTTCAAATCTTTGAACAATGCATGCTTTCCACCATTTTCTGATCCCTCATTGTAAGGCTTACTTTATTTTATTTTAGTTTAGTTTAGTTTAGTTTAGTTTTAGTTTGGTTATTGGGACAGGATCTCGCTCTGTCACCCAGGCTAAAGTACAGTAGCATGATCATAGCTCACGGCAGCCTCAACCTCTGGGGTTCGAGGGATCCTCCCACTTCAGACTCCCTAGTAGCTGGGACTACAGCCACCTGCCACCACACCCAGCTAATTTTTTGTATTTTTTGTAGAGATGAGGTTTGCCATGTTGCCCAGATTGGTCTTGAACTCCTGGGCTCAAGTGAGCCCCTGCTTGGCCTCCCAATCTGCTGGGATTACAGATACGAGCCACCTTACCAGGCCATGAGGTTTATTTTAAATTTGCCTGATATAAGCTTGCTGTTTGAACAGTACATTATCTGGGAAAATATTTATTAACCTCTGATATTTAGTCATCCATTGCATATTTCAAAGAAGCGTACATTTTCTGTCTTCATTGCTGTACTACAGATTCATACAAGTTCTAAGCTTCTTTCCTTTTCCTGGCACTAGCTGGGGCTCTCAGAATGAAACCTCAGTACTCAAGGGGCAAATAGAAAATTTTCTACTACCCTAACATTTGGTATATATTCTCCCATTTAATAATGTATTAAATTAGCTTTTGCTTAAATAGATCTCAAAATCTGTTATTAGTTCTCCCAAGGAAAAGGCTTTGATCTCCTCAAATAGAGATTCTAGGATTCTTTTATTTGCTAATCCTTCAACGTTGGCATGGGCCCATTGTTGTTTCAGTCAAGTCCTTAGCAACCACCCTAAGGTGATGTGAAGATTTATCGGAAACTACTGCAGGCATATTCTTCTGGGAATTGCTCCCTTTTTACTTTACTATATTACCAGGGCCCTGTGTCTAAGTTTGGGGGTATTGGAAAAGATCTCCAGCATCCTCGTTGCTTGCATATCCTGTGGTAAGCCTGGAAATGAAATAAAAATTGTAAAACTACTGATGATTGTTTGCTTGTTGTCATGAATTTGGTGCTGATATGCATGTGGTTGATGGAGTTTTTATTAGTTGAAGTATATACTACCAGAACTTTCCCCTTACCAGACTATTTACATTGAAAAGTTATATACTTCTGAGCAGGCGTCTTTTTTGGAAGATGCTAAAGACTCCTTCCCTGCATCTCTCCATTAGACTAGAGTTTCTAATCCCTGTTATTAATGTTTTACATAAAATATTTGAAGGGATCATCAAGTGCCAGCATACAGGTTTAAAAGTGAAATAAAAGTCTTGAATTTAAATTCTGCTCTAGAGATTTGGGAAGATGGCCAGCTCCCTGTCTCTGACAAGCCACCTTTTATCAGATGGGTTAAATTACCCCCTCTATTCATTACCAAAGACCTAGTGGATGTTTTTATAATTGTTCTGGAACTCCCTTTATTGCCAACTTGAGAAGTTTCTTCCATCTCTTTAACCAGTATAGGTCTTATTAGCTGGAAGATGCTAGGGAGCTGTCCCTTAACTGGCAGCCATTACTTCAACAAAGCTCTTTGCGTTCTTTTCTACTTTACCTTCTCTGCAGGTCTTTTGTATAAGCGACTATACTTTCTGATGACTAGCAGCCCTCTTATTGGCAACACTCACAAATTCTGGCTTAAAAGTTATCATTCATTCAGGCAGTTATTAAGTCATTTCTTTCCTTGATAAGGATGATTGAACGTTTCCAGGTAGGAGTTTGTATCAGCTTCAGTGTCATTCCTTTGACAGAATCTCAGGAGCGTGTTCACCTGGATTTCAAAGACTCTATATCCCAGTAATAAACATTTCCATGAATAATTTCAGAAAATCATGTATATTTGTTGATTGTATGGATAGATGAATGAATGATACAATTTTTACTGAACTAGTATGCCCTGTAGACCTTTCTTTTTCCCCTCAAACTATGGTTTACAGGCCACATGCAAATGAATCCTAAGAGATACTTGCTCATCAAAGTGTACTTGTGTTCCCAGACCAAACTGAGGGTCAGGCTTCTTATTCTTGCCACCCAATAATAAAATACAGATGAACTGG
The DNA here is from genome assembly GCA_963574635.1 of Cheracebus regulus. Lineage (NCBI taxonomy): Eukaryota > Metazoa > Chordata > Mammalia > Primates > Pitheciidae > Cheracebus > Cheracebus regulus. The sequence continues at coordinate 16,304 of CAUYQU010002989.1, forward strand.
GAGAGAAGGGAGTTTATTTCTGTAGCTGTTTACAGAGAGAAGACCTGGAAATTATCACCTGACCAACTCAAAATTACAAAGTTTTCGAGAGCTTACATGTCTTCTAAGCTATATGTCTACATGTTAATGTGCATTCAGCTGAAGACATAGTGATTAACTTCTTTTAGTGTATAACTAAGATCTGAGTTCTGAACACCTTCCTCTGGAGCCTCAGTAAATTTACTTAATCTAAATTGGTCCAGGTGCAGGGGTGATTACCCTTATCTTGTCTCCTGCTAAATCATGGAGATTTGGCAAGTTCTTTCAGACCACAATAAACTTGTTTGTGGAGGCCTGGGGAGTTTCTTCAGACCCCCAATAAAACTTGTTTAATCCTAAACAAGTCCTGTTAAGAATTCTTTTGTTACCTTCTTGTGCTTCAAGGACAAGCAAAGGCCTAGGCAAAACTCTTGCTAGGCTATTGTTACCTTCCAGCCTTTGTGTAACAGTAGTGGCTCTTTCATCTTTTGATATTTGTCTTAACCACTTAGTCAGTGCTGAAACAGTTGTTGTGGAGGCCTGCATTAGTGAGACCTGGCTTGCCACACTTGGAACCTGTAGAAATTAGCCTCAAAGATGGTATTCTTATTCTTGTAAAATTTTGCCTCCCATTTTACTAGGGTTTTTCTAATGACTGACATAATATACCAGAGTGATGGTAGGTCACTTTTGAGAACAGAATGTGAAAGACATGACAACTTCCATCTTGGTATCTTAGCCTCTGTGTCTCTTGGATGACTCACTTTGGTCATACAGACAAACCCTGGTAGAATGAGTCACTTTGGCGAATCATCGAAGAGACAGAAAGGCTGAGCGAACAAGATGAGAGGGAAGTGATGGAGGAAGATCCTGATTCACTTTGGTGTGTCATCTGAGAGATAGAGAGGCTAGGTGACCAAGTTGTCCTATACAGAAGCCCTACAGAAAAGCCCATGTGGCCAGGCACTAAGGTCTTCTGGCAACAATGAATGAGGTCTGAGGTCATCTGCCAACAGCCAAATGTATAAGATATCTTACATTTAAACATCTACTCCAGCTCCATTCAATTTTTCCAATGATAAAACTCAAGCTGACAGCTTACTTGCAACCATACAAGAAACACTAAACCTGAACCATCCTGCCAAGTCAAATCTAGATTTGAGACCTCAGAAACTGTGGGAGACAGTAAATGTCTGTTGCTTTATACTACTAAGTTTTGGGATTGTTTGTTATGCAGAAATAGATAATTAATGTAAGTCTCATTCTATATCTACTGAATTGGAATATCCAGAAAGTAGAGCCTGGGAATCTTCACTATTAGCAGTTACTCCAAAGGTGATGGTATATTTGCATATTGAATTTGGAGAACCATGCTGTTACTAGTGTTTTTTAAGCTCCAAATAACAATTGACTTCCATTCTTTATTAAGTCACTACTAAATATCCCTTCTTCTTCAACATGTGACTAGTGACAGTTTTTATTCAATGATTTCTATTTCAGTGCCTAAGAACTTCTTGAATTTTGTTTATTGTAATGGTTCTGCATTTCTTGATATAATTTTTGAGAGTGGAACCATATTGAATTGGTCAGATTGAGACATTTGTGGCCTTATGTGATTTTTAGAATGACGCCTGAAGGATTGATTACAACTGCTCACTCTGTATCTTTAAATATAACCACAAAAATCAAAGAAAATTCACTTTACCATAATTACTTGGATGAATAGGAAATTCTCAGACTTCTTTCTCTCCAATACATTTTCCTTTACCAAAGCATAGGAGCCAATTCTCTAAGATCAAAGAAAATCCTTTCTTTCTTTTTTTTCAAAGCTAGCAAGCCATTAATATCCATTTCTGTAAAGTAATCCAAATGAACATTTCAAAAGTGACTTGGATAATTAGCAGAATTTCACAACAGTGTCAGCATTCATCTGAGAACTGTCTGTAGGGGAGTTAGAGGAGCCCAGGGTGGGAGCAGAAGGCAGCAGTGACTTGGTAGAGTCACCTTCATTTCTCTGAATTGAGGCTGCTTTATTTCCGAATTGAATATGCCTTTTTTTTCCTGAGACAGGAATTAATTAGCACCTAAAAAGAGCTACTTTGTAAATTTGGACATTTTGAAAATAAATATTTTTATCATCACCTTGAGTTTACCCTTGGGTTACCACATCATAGAAGTTTAAAGTATTACTTTATTACCCCCTCCACTCATATTTGTCAGGGTTATGAAAGTAGAAATGATATAAGAATAAGAGAATAAGGAGCTTATTATAGAATCCTGTACTTTTTTGAATGGCACTGCAGAAGCAACTGTCCCCAAAGATAAGTTGGAAGATCAGAGAAACATCTCTTAATCAGCACTCCTATGTATCCTGGTATTGGTAAATAGGTCAGAGGTTGCAGCCAGAATGAGACCACCAAGGGGAGCTGAAAAGAAATCCCACAGAATACTGGTAGCTCCTTGAACTCACTGCTTATGGGAGTTCATGGCCCAGTGTCTGTGGTTCCCGTTGGTCAACAGTGCCAAAAGGTAGAGAAAGCTGGATATGAAACAAGGACAGTTAGAACAAGGTGGAATCTTCCAGCATTTTTCACCTGTCAACCACATCTGATCCCAGAATCATCAGAGAATCATCTGCTGCCTCACTATATCCTCCCCACAACTTCCCTTTTGCCCAACTCAAATCCAGAACTACACAGGGAAAGAGATTCTGGGAAACACATTTTTCCATAGAACCAAAATCACAATAGAACAATTTAGTACTACCTCCTCCCAATTAAATATGAAATCATCATGTTTGTCTCCAAATTTTTGACTCAAAATGTAAAGTAGTTATAACAACACCAGCTTCAGTGTCAGGAGACTTGGACTGGAATTGTATCTCTTTCCTAACTAATTTTATCCATTTAGTTTCCTAACTTTACTGGGTCTTGGTTTTCTCATTTTTATAACATCTGGTATTGGGTAGATGTGTAGGGAAGTGAGAAACTTTAAAATAGCTTATAACCAAGATGCTTTATTATTTCTGACTAGATATTCTTTGTCATTTCTTTTAGCTCTAAAATTCTATGGTTCAAAAAGGCAATGCGTATCTAATAAAGCTCTCTTTATATTTAAATTACTTGCCTTCCATTAAAAACTGCTCTATTGAACTCAGGCAAAAGAAAGAAACAAAAAGCATCAAATAAGAAGACAGAAAGTCAAACTCTTTGCAGACTATATGATTCTACACCTAGAAAACCTCATAGTCTCTGTCCCAAAACTCCTACATCTGATAACAAATTCAGCTAAGTTTCAGAATAAAAAATCAATGTACAAAAATCAGTAGCATTTCTATATACCAAAAATATCCAAGTTTAGAGCCAAATTAAGAATGCAATCCTATTCAAAATAGCGACAAAAATAATGAAATTTACCTAGGAATACAGTTTAACCAGGGAGGTGAAAAATCTCTACAAGAATAGCAAAACACTACTTAAAAAAAAATCAGACAGAGATGACACAAACAAATGGAAAAACATTGCATGTTCACAGAGAGAAAGAATCAATATCATTCAAATGGCCATACTGCCCAAAGCAATTCACAGATTCAATGCCATTCCTATGAAACAACCAATTATATTCTTCATATAATTAGAAAAAAACTATTTTCAAATTCATATGGAACGAAAAAGGAGTTCAAATAGCCAAAGAAATATTAAGCAAGAAGAACAAAGCTTGAGGCATTACGTTGCCTGACTTCAAACTATACTACAAGATTACAGTAACCAAAATAACATGGTACTGGTAAATACATACATACATACATACATACATACATACATACATACATACCAGACACCTAGATCAGTGAAACAAAATAGAGAGTCCAGAAACAAAACTGCACACTTAAAACATCTGATCTTCAACAAAGTTGACAAAAACCAACCTTGGAGAAAGGACTCCCTATTGAATAAATGGTGATGGGATAATTGGCTAGACATATGCAGAAGATTGAAGTTAGACTCCTTCCTTATACCATGTACAAAAATCAATTTAAGATGGATTAAAACTATTGTTCTCAACATTTTTGTTACCAGGGACCAATTTTCTGGAAGACAATTTTTTCATGGACAGGGAAAGGGAATGAGACTGTTCCACCTCAGATAATCAGACATTAGAGACTAATAAGGAGCATTCAACCTAGATCCCTTGCATGTGCAGTTTACAATAGGGTTCATGCTCCTATGAGAAGCCAATGCCTCGGGTGATCTGACAGGAGGCAGAAATTAGGCGGTAATGCTTACTTGTCCTCTACTCACCTTTTACTGTGTGACCCGGTTCCTAAGAGGTCACAGACCAGAACCAGCCCATGGCAGGGGGTTGGGACCCCTGGATTAAAGACTCAAATGTAAAACCCAAAACTATAAAAACCCTAGAAAACAACATAGAAAATACCATTCTGGATATAGGAACTGGCAAAGATTTCATGACAAAGATGCCAAGATCAATTGCAGCAAAACCAAAAATTGGCAAGTAGGACCTTATTAAAGTAAATAACTTCTGCACAGTGAAAGAAACAATCAACAGAGTAAACAGACATGGGGTGGGACAAAGAGCCTACAGAATGGGAGAAACATTTGCAAACTATATATCCAATAAAGGTCTAATATCCAGAATCGATAAGGAACTTAAACAAATTAACAAGCAACCCCATTAAAAAGTAAGAAATGGATATGAACACTTATCAAAAGAAAACATATAAGCAGATAACAAGCATATGAAAAAAATGCCCATAACACTAATCACTAGACAAATGAAAGAACCGCAGTGAGGTACCATCTCACAGAAGTCAGAATGGCTATTATAAAAAAGTAAGACAATAACACATGCTGGCAAAGTTGTAGAGAAAAGGGAACAATTACATACTGCCTGTGGGAATGTAAATTAGTTCAGCCACTGTGGAAAGCAGTTTGGAGGGTCCTCAAAAAACTTAAAACAAAATTACCATTTGATCCACTAATCCCATTACTAGGTGTATACCCAAAAGAATATAAGTTTTTCTACCACAAAGGCACATGCACATGTATGTTCATTGCACCTCTCTTCACAACAGCAGGGACATGGAATTAACCCACATTCCATCAATGGAAGACAGGATTTTAAAAAGTGGTACATATTTAGCATGGAATACTACACAGCCATAAAAAAGAATGAGATTATGTCCTTTGCAGCAAAATGTATGGAGCTAGATACTATGTTTATTACCTGGGTGATGAAATAATCTATACACCAAATTCCCATGACATGAAATGTACCTGTATAACAAATCTGCACAAGTACCCCTAAACCTAAATGTTAAAAAAAAGAGTCTATTCTGTTTACTTTTGTAAAAAATAATCTACCTTGCATTATATACCTCAGAGCAATGGTCGTTCTCTCATATTGTATCTTAAATGTACTGTGGGGTGCTGGGTCTAGAACTACACACCTCAGAAAACTGGATGTGACTCGAAGTCCAGAAGAATATTCGCTAGTACACTTTGTAATAAATCTGGAAACATTATTAAAAATACTGATTCCTGAACTCTACCACTGGAGTTGTTTTTTGTGTAATTGATCTGCAGTGGAGCTCTGGCATCATTACTTTGGTGTTTTTTTTTTTAAACTCCCCAGGCAATTCTAATGTACAGTCAGCACGGAGAGAAATACTAAATTAGATCATCTGACAGAAATCAAGTATAAGACTAATTTTACCTGTCCATAGATATTTATAAAAACCTTTCTTTAAACTCAGGTTCTGTGAATTCAATCTGTATAACTGAAAGTCTAAGATTTCAGGGGAAGAATATTCTTGTCAGTTTGTTTTTTCCATTCTAATACACCAGAGTGGAATTTTTAAAAGAAAGATTTCATGCACAAAGGACTTAAGAGGACTCAAATTAATACTAAGAATAAATTATGTACCTTTTAAAAATAGTAGAAATACAATTGTTTGCTACTCTTGCTTTCTATCAGTTCTGCTAATGCTTTTTTCTTTTTTATTTATTATTTTATTATATTTTCACGTTTATGCCTTGGATAACACCATCAAGTGGAAATCTCTTACTTTTTCTGTACCCCATGTATGTAATAATAATCTGTAGAGGATTTAGTATTAAGGTGCTAACCTGGGCACTATTTGCTGCATTTTCTTTTTAACCTCCTGTGCCCACAGAGACAGACTCCATGCCTCACATTACCTCATTTTGTCTTAGCCAATTCTAGTCACAAGGGTCTTGATCTTAATGACTATATCTTGTGTCTGACCTCAGTGGCCTTCTTGGTTTTAAGTAGCTGTACCTTCTGTAACTAGTCTAACCGTAGCACAGGTTTTAATAATTATTTAAAAGCATATTTATATTCAACCAATGAACTACACAGCAGTTTCCAAATTACTCTCCAAGATGTCTCACAACTGAGAGTTTTAATTATGAGAAAATAACCACATATATTGCCTTTTCCATGTGTCGTAACTTTCTGACAACACTAAAGATGGATATTACAAAGAAAGTGTCCCTTATGTCTACTCTTTTTTGTCTCACACCTAGAAGGTTTATCTGGTTAGTACCTCTGATTCTATTTTATTTTTCTGAACATCTGATTCTGTGTTGAGCCAACAAGCCAGACCATCAGAAGCACTTGGCAGAGTAAAATAAGGAAATAATTCAAATACTTATTATCTGTCAAGCTTGGGTCCAAGAGTTTTAAGCATACTTTGCAATTTAATTTTTAAAACCATCTTATAATGTAGATGCTATTATTATTGTTATGTTTTTACAGAGAAATAAACAGATTGAGGGACAATCCAAAACAAAGCAGAAAGTGGTATATCTGTGTGCAAAACCATCTTATAATGTAGATGCTATTATTATTGTTATGTTTTTACAGAGAAATAAACAGATTGAGGGACAATCCAAAACAAAGCAGAAAGTGGTATATCTGTGTGCAATGTCCAAGTTCTTAATAAGTTCATGCTACTGTTATTCCATCAATTCATCCACCCATCCATCCATTCATTCATCCATCCGTACACCCATCCATCCATCTGTCCATCCGTCTATCCATCCATCTATCCACAAAAAGATGTCCTTCCCTGGAAGTAATGCAATACATTCTACTAAAATGTCTGTTTACCACTTCCTGAAATTCTCTGTATGCCCTATCCAGATCCATTATTTTTGTTTTTCCTGCTATGCTCCATGCAATAAGAGGCCAAACATGTCAAATTATCTCAAAGATTGTTTTCTTGCTGGAGAATCTCACCAGACAGTCTTCTTAGATTTAGGCAATAAAAAGTACTGGTTGAAGATGGGACAAAGGAATAAAGAAAGGGCCACATATTTCTTCTCTTCTTATCTCTACTTTGGTGGTTTGTCTTGGGGTAATTGTTAATTCTTCCATAACTACTGCTTTTTCCTAGTTTCCCTCCCCTCTACAGTTCCAATTCTCAGCTGATGTCGGTTGGTTCATGGATTTGTGTAGTTTAAGCTGAACTGTGTTATTTTAAAATTGGTAACATTTAAAAAAAACTTTTTAATTGGGTGAACTGACACAAAAATTTAAGAATCCTGATTCTCTTGAAAAATAGCTTTGGCAATACAGAGTCCCACATTATCATATGGTGAAAAGCAGTTGGTGCCATATGGTTTGAGGCTGGGGTCTCTTCTTCTGCTCCACCTACTTTGCCACCTGCCTGATACCTGTAATTATGTGAGACTGCTATCTCTCCTCTTGACTGTGGGACACTGCAGGAATTATAGAGTCAGAAGAATCATTGTTCTTTTCTAACATTAGGAAGCAGAATGAGAGAATGTGGATGTTGGCATAAAGAGTGTAGGCTAGAGACACAAAGCTCCCCAGTGATGGAGAAAAAAAGCCTTCTTTCCTTGGTTTTTAGTTGGTGGTTCCAATTTATCAAAGTTTAAAATCAAAATCCTAAATGGATCGATGGAAAACATAAGGGTTTCAGAACTGTAATGGGTTCAGCATGGTTTAGAGGATAATTTGCCTCTAATTATTGAAGTACAATGTTGGGTTTGGAGAGTGCAAATGTAGGACAAAACCATGAAGGCAGAGTGATATGTGAGAAACAATTTTTTTTTTAATTTTCTAAATTGTAAAAGCAAAAGCCTAAAATTAAGAGAATTAAAAATATCACAAGACCCACTGGTGTGCTGTATTCAGGAAACCCATCTCACGTGCAAGGACACACATAGGTTCAAAATAAAGGGATGGAGGAAGATTTATCAAGCAAATGGAGAGAGAAAAAAAAGCAAGAGTTGCATTCCTAGTCTCTGATAAAATGGACTTTAAAGCAACAAAGATCAAAAGAGACAAAGAAGGGCATTACATAATGGTAAAAAGATCAATGCATCAACAAGAGCTAATGATCCTAAATATACACTTACCCAATACAGGAGCACACAGGTACATAAAGCAAATTCTTAATGACCTACAAAGAGACTTAGACTTACATAAAATAAGAGTGGGAGACTTTAACACTCCACTGTCAATATTAGACAGATCAACCAGACAGAAAATTAACAAGTATATCCAGGACTTGAACTCGTATGTGTAACAAGCAGACCTAGTAGACATCTACAGAAATCTCCACCCCAATCCATAGAATATATATTCTTCTCAGCACTGCATTGCACCTACTCTAAAATTGACCACATAATTGGAAGTAAATCACTCCTCAGCAAATGAAAAATAATGGAAATCATAACAAACAGTCTCTTAGAGCACAGTGCAATCAAGTTAGAACTTAGAATTCAGAAACTAATTCAGAACCACACAGCTTCATGGAAACAGAACTGGCTCTTGAATGTTTACTGGATAAACAATGAAATGAAGGCAGAAATAAAGATGTTCTTCAAAACCAATGAGAATGAAGACGGGACACATTTAAAGCAGTCTCTAGAGGAAAATATATAGCAGTAAGTGCCCACATGAGAAGCAAGGAGAGATCTAAAATTAACACTCTATCATCAAAATTGAAAGAGCTAGAAGAGCAAGATCAAAAAAACTCAAAAGCTAGCAGAAGACAAGAAATAACTAGATCAGAGCAGAACTGAAGGAGATAGAGACAGAAAAATCCCTTCAAAAAATCAATAAATACAGGAGCTGGTTTTTTGAAAAGATCAACAAAATAGACAGATCACTAGACAGATCAATAAAAAAGAAAAGAGAGAATAACCAAATAGATGCAATAAAAAATGATAAAAGGAATATCACCACAGATTCCACAGAAATTCAAACCATCATCAGAGATTATTACAAACAACTCTATGCACATAAACTAGTAAACCTGGAAGAAATGGATAAATTTCTGGACACTTGCATCCTCCCAAGCCTAAACCAGGAAGAAGTCAAAACCCTGAATAGACAAATAACAAGGGCTGAAGTTGAGGCAGCAATTAAAAGCCTACCACCCAAAAAAAGCCCAGGTCCACAGGGGTTCACAGCTGAATTCTACCAGACATACAAAGAGGAGCTGGTAACATTCCTTCTGAAACTATTCCAAGTAATCCAGAAAGAGGGAATCCTTCCCAAATCATTTTATGAGAACAACATCATCCTGATACCAAAACCCGGCAGAGTCTCAACAAGAAAAGAAAACTTCAGGCCAATAACTATGATGAACATAGATGCAAAAATCTTCAATAAAATACTGGCAAGCCGAGTGCAACAGCACATCAAAAAGCTTATCCATCACTATTAAGTAGGCTTAATTCCAGGAATGCAAGGCTGGTTCAACATACACAAGTCTATAAACGTAATTCACCACATAAAACGAACCAAAAACAAAAACCACAAGATTATTTCAATTGATGCAGAGAAGGCCTTTGACAAAATTCAACAGCCCTTTGTGCTAAAAACCCTCAATAAACTAGGTATTTATGGAACATATCTCAAAATAATAAAAGCTATTTACGACAAACGAATAGCCAATATCAAATTGAATGGGCAAAAACTGGAAGCATTCCCTTTGAAATCCGGCACTAGACAAGGATGCCCTCTCTCACCACTCCTATTCAATATAGTACTGGAAGTTCTAGCCAGAGCAATCAGGCAAGAAAAAGAAATAAAG
>CAUYQU010002990.1:0-26388 GCA_963574635.1 Cheracebus regulus
GGGGGGAGATAGCATGGGGAGAAATGCCAGATATAGGTGAAGGGGAGGAAGGCAACAAATTACACTGCCACGTGTGTACCTATGCAACAATATTGTATGTTCTTTACATGTACCCCAAAACCTAAAATGCAATAAAAAATAAAATTTAAAAAAAATATATTTTCAAGCATTCAGGATCTCAAAAATGTTACTTCCCAAATCTCCTTTCTAAGGAAAATATGAAGGACATATTCCACCAAAACAAGTCAGGGCAGTTTTTAGGTGGATGGTGGGGAGAATTCAAGGATAAAAACTAGGGAAGAGGTCCAGAGTAGAATTTATGGATACTGGGCTGGGTGCAGTGGCTCACGCCTGTAGTCCCAGCACTTTGGGAGGCCAAGGTGGGCGGATCACAAGGTCAGGAGTTTGAGACCAGCCTGGCCAACGTGGTGAAACCCCATCTCTATTAAAATGCAAAAATTAGCCATGCGTGGTGGTGCACACCTGTAGTCCCTGCTCCTCAGGAGGCTGAGGCACAAGAATCACTTGAATCTAGGAGGTGGAGGTTACGGTGAGCTGAGATCATGCCACTGCACTCCAGCCTGCGTGACAGAGCGAGACTGTGTCTCTAAAATAAAAAAGAATAGAAAAGAAAAGAAAAAGAAGAATGTATGGATGCTGGATTCTAGGAGAAATTTCCCAAAGAATAAAATGAAACTAGTACAGTCCCTAATGTTTCTAAATATATTGAAATGAAACTACAGAGACAGTGTTAGTGATCAACAAATAGAAATAGACAACTAAAAGCAGTGTAATTATTAGTGCAAAAACATGCAAAATGTCTAAAAAATTAATTCAATCATAGCACACTAGATGGCCCATCTGTGAATATTCACATAGTATAATAAGATAAACAAACTGACTTAGTCAATAACTATTCCTTACTGAAGACTTACGTGATGTTTGTGGTGAGGAAAAAGGACCAGGGGAAGCAATAAAATCGTTGCCTTTTGTTGTCATAGATCAAAAGATAATACACAAAAATTGAAAATAAAACATAATTACATATTCATTTTGTTTAGGATGTAGAATATAAGAACAGAGGAAATAACTAAAAGAGTTGAAAGTTGTTTGACTCGGGATATAACAAGATTGTAAAAAGCTGAGAGGATATTATTGATGAGAAGAATTAGCATTTTTTGCTACGCGAATGCTGGATTTCAGTGGATATTAAAAATTTCTTTAAAAACCAACAAAATGTTACAGATTTTTAAAATATGCAAGTGAACATCAGATGCAGATACAGTATTTTTTTATAAGCAAGACAATTAGATACTTCTAACAAAGTGTCAACTTTCTTGCAAATGACAATCATAATGGCTGGCAAGATTCTGAATCATATATGAAGCAACATAATCCACTGAGGGAGTCACTTCTGTTCCAGAACATCTCATTGTGTGCTCTCCTTACTTCATGACTCACATTTTTCAGCCAGAGAGGCTTCATAACCCCACGCATTTAGCTTATGATGTGAATTTCTAGGAAAAACTGAGACCACCTGCTGAAATATTTTATAGACTCTTTCCTCTGTAAAATAGCATTATCACTTTATAAGCTTTTGAACAACTTTGAACAAGATCTTCAATGTGTTTACAATAACTTACGGCCCTTCATTTCCTTGAGTGTCCTCAGCAGTGAGTGAAAACATCAAGCTTGTTGCTTACTCTGCTTACTCTTTTCCTTTCCAATCCAAGCCCTTCACAACACACACAGTTCCTTACCTAATACTGTTTATATAAGTTTTTACAGTTTGTCTTTCAATACTTTCCCTTAAAGCTTGCTTCAAAAGTTTTGCATCTTCATACAAAAGTTACAGATAGTTACACCAGCATCAAATTATTTCCATTTTCCCCAAATTACCTCCAACTTTTTACTTTAAAATTAATATTAATTTTATTAATATCACAATATCAAAACGTCTTCCATATGCATTTATGCACAACTTACAAATTTTGTTATTCTATTTATAAATTGAGTACAATAAGAAATATCTTCACTTTTTCATGGCCATTTATATTAAATATTTTCTTAGACACTATGATTCATAGTTCTAAATGGCAATTTCATCCCTCACCAATTTTAGTGTGAAGAGTTGAATTATTAAAATAGATTACACAAATCATAGATATTAGTCAACCTCGAATTTTACTGATTTTTAATACAGTGGAAAATGCAAAGCATTGATAAAATATTGTTTTCCTTGAGAAGTTTGAAAACTGTGACACTCAAAAGTTTTTCTTTTTTTTTCTTTTTCTGCACCAGGGAACATTTTGGTTCCACAATAACAATAATGTATGTGGAAGCACTGATCACAAAGGAAATCTTTTCAGCTTTGGCACAACTATGTTTTATACTCCTTAAATCACATTGTTTATAAGATTGCCACTCATTTTTTAGCCATCCAATCCATAAATTCACAAATGCCAAGCTTGTATAAAATCTGGGGATATCAGCTATGTTCTGATATAGTCATTTCATAGATCTACACTACATTTTCCACTCTTAGAGAGCCGCTGGTGTGTTTTTCAGCATGGACTTGCAGGTCTGATCCAGATCATTAGAATATTCACTTGAAGATCCTCTCTAGGTCAGTTTTTACACCCTGACCTCCCTGGCAGAGAGGGGATAGTTTCAAACCTGTTGTTTCATCCTTTCCTCCAGAGACCATTTATTTTTTAATGACATGGAATTTAGAAAATATGTTTTAATACTCCAAACATTGATATAAAGTTAATCTAGTTCTTGATCTCTAATCAATCAATTGCTAAACATGAACTTACACTTGAGAGGAAATATTATATACTCATAAAGATCATGAGCTCTGTGATCATACACTTTGGATTTGAATCCAGACTTTGAAACTACTTCTAACTACTTATAGGACCTTGGATGAGTTTCTTAATTTCTCTAACTTTAGTTCCTCAATTTGTCATCTGGGAATATTAATACTAACTAATTCATAAGGTCAATGAATACTAAATCAGTCAATGCAAATAAAGTCCTTAGAAGATGTATGACTCATTTTAATTTATCTATAAATGTTAGCACTCATTAACCAGTATACACCAATGAGCTAGACCTCATTGTGTTCCAATTTAAATATTTTCACTCTTTTCTTGGACCCTTTGTATTTTCAACCCCTGTGCTTATTGTCAGCCTTTGCCTTGGTTACTATCATAATATGTCCTACTTTCTTTCCACGTTTCTATTTCTTCTTAGATCTGTAGGTTCATCTTTAAATTCATATCTTTTTGGTAACAACCAAACCCGGTAATGACATCATCAAGCCCAAATCTTAAGCTAAAATTGAAGCATAGGGTTTGATTTAGTCATTGGATAAAGTTATTTTATGCTAGAAAATATCTGCATCCCTTGACAATGGATTTACATTTCTCCTTACGTTGCTGAAGAGAAATCGCTAGCAATTCAGCTTTACATTTAGCAGTCAGATTCTTTTCAACTTACATATTCATTTTGGAAGATTGCCGGTCTGTGGGGCAGATAGGCACTAAATTAATTCATTTTGGTTCTGATTCAGAACCTGTGTTTGCTCAGAGAAAATTTCTTCCTGAAGTTTCATTGACTCTAAGGTCAATAAAATCTTTGCATATATAAATCTTGATGAGTCATCCTGAATAAGTATCTCACAGTTTCTCTCAGTGTGATTCCTACTATTGAATAATCAAATGGTATTTTATAAAAGATTTCAATTGACTGAAGACAAGAGTTATCTATTGAGTAGAACCCTTGAAAATAAATAAAAGATAAACATTATATGCTTTAAAACTATTTTTTTAATACTAACTTATTAATAACAGTGGACAAATTTAGTTAAGAATGATTTATATGTGCATGCTACAAAAATTCTTCATTTTAATTCTTATGTTTGTAATGTGATAAATCCTCATTCTTGGTATCTACTCTGAATGAATAGGGTAAATTAGATCACTTATTTGTTGCCTTTAAAAAATAATATAAAATACTGTTGACTTAAAATGTGCTGTAAAATGTTTGCTACATAACTCTGTGTTCTATTGCAAATATAGAAAGATGAGACACCGTGTGGTCTCATGAAAAGGATAGTTGAGGTATTTTTTGTATCCTCCTTAATAGAAAGCATTAATCTTAATCTATCAAGTCAATGCTCTCAGTATACCCAAATTTTAACAAACTCAGAGAAAGAACTCAAAATACCCTGATGTGCTAAATTAGGTTATCAAAAGGTGAACCTGAAATAGAGCAAAATATTTGTATTTACAATCCCGGAAATGAAGTTAAGAGAAACCAGATATTGGAAGTTCATAGTAGCATTGAAAAAGTTTTATAGGGAGCAATTAGTGTAGGTAAAGAAAGATGAATAGTATTGAGAGATGCACTGAGGCACTTTGTGTTTTCCTAGGATATATCCTAAACATTTCACCAATCAGCAATATATCCATAATGAACAAGAAAGAACTGATGTTATACTAGAATATTATCTGATGACAATTTAATTACACAGAGTCTATTTACAAAGGTGGGGATGGTGCATACGAAATGGTTCTGGAAGATCTTTCTGCAAAACATAACACCCAAGACTTTGTAGCTTAAACCAGTAGCCACTTATATAGTTCAGAATTCTACGGTTTGGTAGTTTGGGGTAGACTCAGCTGACTTGTTCTTGGGATTTTTAACTAGTCTTATTCATGCATCTGTGGTTAATTTCCAGGACTGGGAGGTGACCAGCCAGTCTAGGATGCCTCAGCAGGACTCCACTCTGCTCTAATTGATCTCTCATTGACTAGTATGAAAGCCTGAACAAGTTCTTATGGTGGTTGGACAGGCCTCAAGGACAGACAGTGGAAACATTCAAAATGTTTTGAGGAATAAATTTAGAATTGGTCCTTTGCTACCTCTGCTGCACTTGGCCAACCTATTTCTTTCTTTTATAAGTGTGGATCACTGCCCCTCATACTCAGATTTGCACCCCTCCACAAGAAACAAGACCAAACTGAACTGTGATCTTTCATTTATTTTTTTAGGAAAAGAAAGCTAATTTATTATTTTTATTTTTATTATTTTTCATTAGCATAATAGTTTTTTTATTTTTTATATGTTATTGGGGTACAGGTGGTATTTTGTTACATGAGTAGGTTTGTATTGGTGATTTGTGAGATCCTGGTACACCCATCACCTGAGCAGCATACACTGAATTGTATTTGTTGTCTTTTATCCCTCACTCCTTCCCACCCTTCCCCCGAAGGCTAAAGTCCATTGTATCATTCTTAAGCCTTTGCATCTCATAGCTTAGCTCCCACATATCAATGAGAACACAAGATGTTTGGTTTTCCATTCCTGAGTTACTTTACTTAGAATAATAGTCTCCAATCTCATCAGCCAGCGAACATATGAAAAAAATGCTCAATATCGCTATTGATAAGGGAAATGCAAATCAAAACAACCCATTTCTTAGGAAAGATGAAGACAGATTCCTTTGCTTGATGTGAATAGGTGAAATGTGTCATGGAACAAAGGATCTTTAGGGCAGTCAAACTATTCTCTATGCTACTATAATGATGGATATATGTCACTATACATTTTCAAAATCCAGAAAAAGTACAACTTTAAGAGTGAGCCCTATGTAAATTATGAACTTTGGGTGATAGCATTGTGCCTTTTTTGGCTCATTAATTATAACAAATGTACCACTTTAATGTGGGAGGTTGATGTTGGGGGAGACTGTGTGTATGTGTTGGGGTAATTAGGTGCATTCTGCTCAATATTGCTGTGAACCTAAAATTGCTCTGAAAAATAAAGTCTGTGTTAAAAAGTGGATGCTTTGAGGAATTAGTGTTATAATAAACTTTTCATTCTAACATAGAGACTTCTAAGTGAAGCATTCTATCACATTAGATCAATGCACATTTCCTAGAACTTTGTATTAATGAAATCAAGCAATATGTAATTTTTTTTGTCTGTCTTTCACATAGCATAGTTATTTTGAGATTTAGCTCATTGCTGAATAGTATTCTATTGTATGAAAAGTCAGTACTTATTTATTTACCCATTGATGAATATTTGAGTTGCCTACAGCTGTTAATACACATAATGCTCATAACATTTGTGTTGTGTTTTATTTCTCTATAGTACTAAGAAGTGAAATGGCTATATCATATCTTAAGTGCATATTTATGTTTCTTAGAAAGGAAATATTTTTTCTCTAAATTGATTATGTCACTTTACATGTTTCTGAGCAGTGTGTAAGAGTGGCAGTTGTTCCACAAGTTTGCCAACACCTGGTACAGTCAGTCATTTTAGTTCCACCATTCATATGTGTGCATAGTTACATTTCATTTTGGTTTTCTTTGGCATTTCTTTAATGACTTACATTCCTGAATATTTTTCTGCACTTGCATTTGCTACTTGTGTTGGTGAAGCATACTGTTTGTTCAAACCTTTAACCATGAGAGGTGTTTGTTTTCTGAGTTTTGGGAGTGTTTTATAAATTCTAGCTACAAATCTTTTACCAAATTTTTTTTACACTATGAATTTCTCGTATTTGGCATACATCCACATTTTAGCATTTAGATTTCCTCACCAGAAAGTGGGAAAATGCAGCAATTTCCCAGGAAGTCAAGCCCACCAATTTTGGAGGCTCTTAACACAAAGTTCTTCTTAATCCCTGCAGAGGATCATGAAAAGCACCAAAACCAAAGTTGTTCCAAATGCAAGGTTTTATTGTTCCAGTTGTCAGACTCATAATTGGACACTGGATTGCAAGGATGACCAAGTGAGAACCCTGTTTAAAACGTCTTCAGTTTTTAAGAGTGAAAGCAATTACACAAAAAGAAAAAAATTCAGAGGGATCATATGTACGTACAAGTGTTTTATGTGACTTTTCTCCAGGTTTAACCACCAAAGACTCAGACCCATCAGGATCGAGTAATCCTGGTCACTGTTCCTCTCAATTCTTCAAAATTTGAGCTAAGAAAACCATGTCAACTGATGACAGCAGAGGATGGCCGGGCTGAGGACACAATACTTATTTTCCAGTCTCATGGCAAGTGAATAAATGTGGCTTTAAAACTAAGTAAAGGAGATTAGAGATTTTTTCCCAACTTTACCTGATGGCCTCTGGCAATAGCAAGGAAGTATAATGGAAAATGTTGGGTGGTGACAGTGAAAAAAGGACTTGAGGAGAGAGAAAAAGGAAGCATCCCTCAATAGAGGTGGAGGAGAGAAGATACGGAGAAAGCCCTAAATTCCTCACTAAAGGCCAATCTCTGAGGGTTGCAGAGGGGTTAAAATCTATGCTTTCACTAAGGAGAGGAGTGGAGGAGTGGAGGAACAGGATGATGTCTTAGAAGGGGGAGATTACTTCAGACTTACAGAAGGAAATCAGGGCTGTGGGCAAAATACCCCACAGAGCCAGGAGTAGTCACAGGTTGCAACCAACTTGAAACCTTCACATCTGGTCTAACAAGACCCTCAAGCTGACAGCTGTTACAGGCAAGAAGAGGGAAGGGGTGAGAGAAGAGGGAAAAAGAAGAGTCCCAGGCCAAGGAATCAGCAGCGAGGTGATTATGTGATGTGTCTTTTTACAGCTGAGTTGGATGTTCCCCACCAGTTACTATGGGAATTAATTTAAATATATTTTCTTACTCCCAGAAATTTAACTATGTGGACAGTGGTTACACTTGACAGGACAAAATGTTACAGCAAAACTTATATATGTTGAGTGGACAAAAAAAATATCATTTACAGTATCTTAAAATAAATTACCTTTGAATGAGAGCTTTGTTTTGAGGGAATGTATTCTCTTCTCAGGTCTGCAAGGGGGCGTAGTTTCAAGGGTAAGAACTTCCCAGTGCCATGCCTCCCCGCCTCCATCTGGGGACTTAAAGGTCTTTGTTTAAACTTTGACACACATGGCAAAAATCAAAGATCAATCACTCCAGTGGAAGTTTCAAGGAACCCCTTTCATAGGCTCAGAAAACCTGAAGTGGGAGGGAATTCCTCCCAGGGTAAAAGTCCTCTTCTTCCACTTCAGACTCCATATCTGTATCTCCTTCCACAGTCTTGTGGAAGCCTCTCTCTCTCATCTTTTTCTCTCTCCTTTTTCTCTTTCTCTGCCTAAATAAATCATTTTCTGCAAAACTCTTTGGGGTCTGATATTTACTTTATGAGCACACTGTTCCCGGTGGGGTCCTCCCTCCCATTGTTGGGAGAGTGAGAGACCAAGAGCCTGGAAGAATATCCTCTCGGGGGAGCTGAGCCTCTCCCACTCCCCAAAATTTGGTTACAGTTTCTAGTATTTTGTGGTCTATAAGATGTATCTGGAAAATTTACCACTGTGGAAAGTGAAGACTGTTTTAATCAAATGGGGTGGAAAGAGAAGTGCCTTTCAACACTTCTCTTGTTACAAAGACAAAGTGTTTTTCTTTTTTATTGTTTTAACACTGTTCTTCTGGCAGCTGAAGGAGCTTCATATTTTATTTAGACACCATTAGGTGCCAAAGCTCTTATAGAACAACTTAGAAGCTATATGAATTCTACTTTTTTTTTTTTTTTTTTTTTTTTTGCTAATACTAGTATAGCTCTTGGATTCACCACTGCATTAGGCCTATTAAATCCCTTTATATTAATTTTTCTTATAAATCTTAAAAGGGGGGCATTTCTGGTATTTAGGTCCACATTCTAGCTTAAGGCTATATATTTAGTTTTCATAAATTGCCTGAGCCCATGGTGGCTGCCGTCTTGTGCCACTCCCTTTATCATATTTTGATTTGAAACTATTTTCTCCCAATTTGTGGCCTGTTTTTTTGCTCTACTAATATGTTCATATTAGACATGGTAGCTTGAGCAAAAAATATTGTTCTTCAAACAGCTGCAGTTATTACCTTTGATGAATTCTAAGTTATAATTCTATAATGAAGACAAAAATTTTTGGTATTTTAATTTTGAATTTGCATTTGCTAAATCTTTGCTTTCACACAATGCCAGAAAGATTTATCTTACAGTTTCTCATAGAATAGTTATAATTTTACATTTACATTTAGGTCTATGATATATTGTGAGGTTCTTTGTTCTGATGGAATAAGGTTTTCATAAAAATTGTCTTTAATATGCATATGCAGTTGTTGCAGCATCATGTGAAGATCTTTCCTCACAGAATCACCTTTGCACTTTCGTGTACAGCTATTTTGACACAAGTGTTCGATCTATACATCTGTGCATCTATTCCTCTGCCAATATCATACAATATTCATTATAGTAACTATAAAATGTCAGCTCAGGTAGTATAAGTCTTCTGTATTACTCTGTTCTCACAGTGCTATAAAGACCTGTGCAACACTGGGTAATTTATAAAGAAAAGAGGTTTAACTGACTCACAGTTTCATATGGCTGGAGAGGCCTCAAAAAACATACAATCATGATGGAAGGGAAACTAGGCACATTTTCCATGGCGACAAGTGAGAGAGAGAGTGTGTGTATAGAAAGAAAGTAGGGGAAGAGACCCTTTTAAAACCATGAGATCTCTTAGAACTTATTCACAATCATGAGAACAGCATGGAGGAAGCCACCTCTCTAATTCAATCACCTCCTTCCTTTGACATGTGGAGATTACACTTCAGATGAGATTTGGGTGGGGACACAGAGCCAAACCATATCATACCATCCCTGACCCCTCCCAAATCTCATGTCCTTTCCATGTTTTAAAACCAATCATGCCTTCCAACAGTCCCCAAAGTCTTACTTCTTCCAGAATTAATCCAGAAGTCCAAGTCCAAGATCTGATCTGAGACAAGGCAAGTCCCTTCTACCTATAGGCCTATAAAATCAAAAGCAAGTTAGATACCTTCAAGATACAGTGAGGGAACAGACATTAGATAAATGTTCCCATTTCAAATTGGGAGAAATTGGTCAGAACAAAGGGGATACAGGCCCTATGCAAGTCCAAAATCCAGCAAGGCAGTTATTAAATTTTGAAGCTCCAAAATTATCTCCTTTGACACCATGTCTCATACCCAGAGCACACTGATGCACAAGGTGGGATCTCAAGGCCCTGGACAGCTCTGCCCCTGTAGGTTTGCCAGGGTCAGCTCCTGCAGCTGCTTCCATGAGCTGCCATTGAGTGCTTGTGGCTTTTCCAGGCACCTGGTACAAGATGTTGATGGATCTATCATTCTGGGGTCTGGAGGATGGTAGACCTCTTCCCATACCTCCTCTAGGCAGTGCCCTAGTGCTGACATTTTGTAGGGGCTCCAACCCCACATTTCCTTTCTTCACTGCCCTAGCAGATGGTCTCCATGAGAGTTCAGCCCCTGCAGCAGGCATCTGCCTGAACATCCATCCATACATCCTCTAAAATCCATATATCTGAGATCTATACATTGTCAGAAATCTAGGCAGAGGTTCCCAAACATCAGTTCTTGACTTCTGTGCACCTGCAGGCCCAAAACCACATGTAAGCCACATAGGATTGGAGCTTGCACCCTCTGAAGCAATGAATGGCCTGAGCTTTATCTTGTCCCATTTTAGCCAAAACAGAAGCTGTAGTAGCTAGGACACAGGACACCAAGTCCCAAGGCTGCACAGAGCAGGGATTCCTTGTGCCTAGCTCAGGAAACCATTTTTCCCTCATAGGTCCCTTGGCCTGTGATGGAAGGAGCTGCTACCAAGACCTCTGACATGCTTTGGATACATCTTTTTCCATTATCTTGGTGATTAACATTTGGCTCCTTGTTACTTACGGAAATTTCTGTGGCTGGCTTGAATTTCTTTCCAGAAAATGAGCTTTTCTTTTCTATTGCATTGTCAGGATGCAAATTTTCCAAACGTTTATTCTCTGCTTCCCTTTTAAACATAAATCCCAATTTCAGATCATCTATCTCAAGTTCAAAGTTCCACAGATGTCTAGGGCAGGGGAAAAATGCCACCAGTCTCTTTGTTGAAGCATAACAAGAGTGACCTCTGCTCCGTTTCCCAAGAAGTTCCCCATCTCTAGTGGAGACCACCTCAACCTGGACTTCATTGTCCACATCACTATCAGCATTTTGGTCAAACAATTCAACAAGTCTCTAGGAAATTCCAAACTTTCCCACGTCTTCCTTTCTTCTTCTGACCTCTCCAAACTGTTCCAACCTCTCTGCTTGTTACTGAGTTCCAAAGTTGTTTCTACATTTTCAGGTATCTTTATAGCAGTACCCCACTCTCTGCAGTAGAAATTAACTGTATTAGTTCATTCTCACACTGCTATAAAGAGCTACTTGACTGGATAATTTATAAAGAAAAGAGGAATAATTGACTAACAATTCAACACAGCTATAGAGACCTTAGGAAATGTACAACAATGACAGAATGGGAAACAGGCACGTCTTACATGGCAGCTGGTGAGAAATCATGGGAAAAAAGAGAATGGTGTAAAAGTCCCATATAAAATCATCAGATTGTTTGACTTCCTCTCTTCTTACCTGAAAACCCTTTATTTCTTTCTCTTGCCTGATTATCCTAGCCAGAATTTCCAATACTATGTTAAATAAGAGTAGTGAAGGAGGGCATCCTTGTCTTGGACCACTTTTGAAAGGGATTACTTTCAGTTTTTACCCATTCAATCATTGAGGAGATTCAGTGGGAAACTGCCCTTGTCCAGGGGCCATGCCTGGAAGATCTTGGTCCTAAGATTCATGGCTGTGCACATGACTCAATATTTTTAAATCTTCATAATTAACAGATTGTCAAGGATGAAAACATAACTAAGTAAAACGTTGATAGTCTGGATAATAAAACCTAAAATATGTATTTTTAAAAACTAGGTTAATAAAATGAAAAGAGAAAAAAATAAATTAATAAAATTAAAAACAATGCAAAGAAATACGGAAGTAATACAAATAAAGCCATAGGAAAAATTTAACAATTAAAATTACAACCCTTTCTTTTGCTGTTTCTTCTTTCTCCTTTTCTTTTTCTAAAATCTCTTCCTTTCTTTCTCTCTTTCATTCTTTTTATTCAAAAAAAAATTAAAAAAAAATTGCAACCATAAAAAACACAACAGTATGAAAAAAATAGAAGTTTTGGAGAAATCTGTAAATTTCCTGAAACACAGAATCAAGTTACCAAGATTAAAGTGTTGAAAAGGTAAGAGACATAGATAATCAATCAAAGTTGACATTTTAACAACTGCATTAAATGTATTACAGAAAGATACAAACCTAAAAATTGAAGAAAAAAAAAGCATCATCACAATTCTACTGTATTACCTATACAATATCTTCAGATGGAAAGGTCTCAGTATATTGCCCAGCACAGTGAGTTGTAAAGGCTTTTTCCCAAAACCATTGTGAAAATCTGTAATACTAAGGACAAAAAAAAAAAAAAAACTCTAAAAACGTTCAGTGTTAAGCCACAACAAAAGTAAGCAAATGAACAAAAAGCCACTTGGAGAATAATGAGAAGTAAACTGTCCTATACTTCCTAATTTGAGTCAAAATTGAATAAATATCTGCCACCATGTATTGTTAGCTGTTTTAGATTGGCAACTTTTTAGTTGTTTATGATAACCAGGTTCAAAATAATGATTCACACTATTTCTAAGACAAAATATGCCATTAATAAATGTTTAGTCAAAAATACTTAGTGTATGAAATGGATTTTCTAAATGAGCATGCAGTGCAGGTATATGAATCATTATAAGCAAAATGTATGGCAGATTGTATCTTTTGATTATAACTACACCTCTACCTTCTATCCTCATATTCTTTGGCATTATAATCTTACTATATCACCAGGTGTTGGGATCTGTCTTTCCATTCTCCTGAATGTGTGCAAGCTCTGAGAATGCTTTGACCAAAATAATATAGTAGAAGTATCAGGTACAAACATAAACCTTAACTAACCTGTGGTTTCTGCTGCTTACCTCTTGAAACTCAGGAGCCCTGCAGTAAAAGCCCATGTCATGGTGAAAGGTTATATGTGGACTGCACAGTAAGCAGCATCTATTGAACTTTCAGCCAAGAACATGCCATGTGAATGCACCACCTTGGGATTTTCTGCTGAGGTGCTATAACACAAATCTAAACAATTTGGCGTTGACTTTGGAACCAGGCAATTAGCAGAAGCAAAAGTGGTATCAGGGGGACTCTGTTGGAAGCTAAAAGGATACTAAATAAGAGCCTAGAGGGATGATAATGTGTGTTCTCTAATGGCAGAATGTTTAGCAGAACAATTGCCTGCAGTAATATGAAAAAGAAAAAATAAACTTTATGAGCCTATGAATTGATCTAAAGAGATTTTTCTGGCCAACTGGTTTCATGTAATAGTGTCTGAAAACGTGAATATAGAAAGAAATAAACTAAGGATGAAACCATTTGATAGTTTGACTATATCCTTTTTTAAACTTTATTTCACTATCAAAATTTAGAGGACATATAAGGGACTAGAAGACACTTCCCATCCACTCAAATATTCTCAAGATAAAAATAACCACAGAAGAAGAAACTCAAATCCAGGGTCTACTGGTAAAACATGGCCTTAGAGTAATTTTAAGATTAAATGTGTAGCTGTGGAAATTTTTGATAAGATGTCAAGATGACATAGGTGATTCCTTTTTACACTTTTTTACTATACAAATTTTATTTTAAGAAATATTTAGGTTGCTATCCTCTCTTAGATAATATCATTTCTACATAATCATAAGGACATGCAAATATACTCTATAAAATCTTAAAAATGGTTTCAAAGAATCTTGAAAGGTTATTCCACAGCACCATGGTTCACAGAGCAATATGGAGAGGAATCCATCCTACAAAGCTTCAGAAGTTTGGCGTTTTGTTTAAAAGAGACAAACTTCAAAAGATTAATAGGAAATCCACAATTTTTAAGAGAATTGTACTAACAAAGTACTATAAGTTTGGACTGAAAAATACAAAGGATGGTCAAAATCCAAAGCAAGTTTGGAATTCACAACTTTCTATAAGTAAGAAGATTGGGAAAACTACTCAGCTGCAAATATACAGTATTCTTACAGAATAGGAAGAGTGCAGAATAAGAGCTCAAAGGGTAACACCTAAAGCCATAAAGATAATTCCCACAAGCAGGAATAGGCCCTAATCAAGAGAAACTAGCACTACATGCTGAGCTGGACTTCAGGATTTCTATGAAACAGTGTCAGCCATGTTTCTTTCATTTGTTAATGGGCATAAAAGTATTGTTAAATAGAAGGAATAAGATCTAATGTTTAGTTCCAGAAAAAACTGACTATAGTTAACAATAACTTATAATATATTCCAAAGTAACTAGAAGAGTAGAATTGAAATGCTCCTGATACAAATTAATAAGTGATTGAGGTGATGGATACCCTAATTATACCCAGATTTGATTATATCATGTTATAGGCTTATATCAAAATATTATATGTACACCATAAGTATGTACAACTACTATGTGTACATGAAACCTAAAAACAAACAAACAAACAATTTAAAGGGATGGTTTACTGGTTTACTGAGGTAATCCTTTTCTGAACTAACCATGAAGTTTAGAGAGCCTGCACCAGTGATAACAATCAATCTCAGATTCCAGTCGACTGTTTTTTCCCAAGAATCAACCCTTTATTTTCATCCAGTCATCCACTTTTGTTCATATTAAACGATTCTTCCCCATCACCATAATACCAATGATTTCTTTTTCCATAGAGAAAATTTTGCTCATGCCATCAGCTGAATAAAACTCTTTTATTTCATTCCAGGAAATAAAATCAGTAAAATAAAGAAAAGAATTGTTATCAGAGTTATTAGATCTTTCATAGTTTGACTATGTCCTTTTTTAAAATTTTTCACTAGTATATAGCTCCAGCAACTTAAAAAATTATTTTGGAGTTTCTAAGATGTAGATTTGAAATAATCAGATTAACACTGCTCCAGAGCATATCTTAAAATTCAGTTTTCTGAGTGTCATATCAAAAATATTTATTTAGAGTACTCACTCAAGAATTTCTGTATGATTTGAAAGCCACTGACATAGGGAATGTAGAAGATAAATAAAATCTAAAATCCAAAAATTATGTTCATTTTTAGACTTCCTGAAAATAAAAAAGTAATAAAAATAAAAAGTTATAATGTCCAACTTAAAGTCTGTAAATGAAGAGCTAGAGTTTTAGAAGAGTGTCATGGCTGTAGATCAATATTTAGAAAATGAAATGCTCAATTTGTGTATTAAAATCTTAGAAATATCTTTATGTCTTTGAGATAAAGATGTGTATTTTTCCCATCAGCTTGCTTTTCATGTCCAACTTAATTCATATTTTTTAAAAAATGAAATAAATTCTCATTTTTATTTAAGTACATTTGAAAAGAAAACGTGTTTGTACTAAATTATAACACAAGCGACTGCGCTTTCCTAACTACAGATCTCAAAATACCATGAATCATTTGTAGTTTAAAATCAACTGGAAACTAGAAATTGAAGATTAAAGCCACTACAACAGAAACTTTTCAGAATATATATTCTTTGCATGGTTTTATAAGCAACAATGATTGCCCCCTCCCGGACCTTGCCAAATAAAAGGGAATAAATAGAAGAAGAACGATTTTAACTTTGTTTATATGAACAATCAGACAGAAAGACAAACATCGTTTTTGAAATTTACTTGTTTTCTGATAGTTGAGAGAAAAGAAGTGAACCTTGCAGACTAAGTCCTTCCATGTTTGCAGTTACTTACATTTTTAGGTATGGAGTACAGGCAAGGGAAGAATAACAGAGTTTTTTAGAAATATTATTATACACAATTTACAAAAGTAACTAAAAGTTATAATTTGATATTTGTAGATACTATTATTAAGCAAAATGAATATTTACCTATGTTCTTGATATTGTTGCCCAATTATATATATTTCATTTATTTATATACAAATGAATATAAAAAATAAATATATGTATAAATAATATTAAATGTATATACTTATTTATATATCACATATATTTATTTATATACACTCAAGTCTATAACTGTCTTGAAATACTGTAGTTTGGGTAAATACTTAGTGAATGCTGAAGAGTACATGATTACCTTCATCAACATTAATAAATTTCAGTAACGATTTTTTTTACTCAAAAGTATGTCATCTATTACTGCTCTAAAATCTGCTTTTTTCACATGTTCAACATATACAATTATTTTAGTTTCTAAATAAAATGTTCCATGAATATATTTTCCTTTTCTTATGCCAGGATTCTCTTTTTTCTTATCATGTCCCTTTATGTGTAAATATGTATGTATTCATCACATTCACAATTCACTTCATTCAAAAGTTGCCAGCCGAGTGCAGTGGCTCACACCCAGTGCTGGGAGGCTGAGGTGGGCAGATCACTTGAGTTCAAGGTCAGCCTTGCCCACATGATGAAACCCCGTGTCTACTAAAAAATACAAAGACTAGCCGGTCATGGTGGCATGTGCCTCTAATCCCAGCTACTAGGGAGGCTGAGGCTGGAGAGTTGCTTGAACACAGGAGGTGCAGGTTGCAGTGAGACGAGATTGCACCAGTGCACTCCAACCTGGGTGACAAAGTGAGACTCTGTCTCAAAATAAATAAATAAATAAAATAAAAATAACAGTTGCCTATTTTTTATTCACTGTCACTTTTCAGAACTAATTTACTTTTTTAATATTTTTTAATTTTTAATTTTTAGGGGTATGTACTAAATATTTTTAGGGGTATGTGTATTTTGTACACATAGTAGGAGTCCATATTTATTGAGTACATAAGATATTTTGATACAGGTATGCAATGCGTAATAATCACATTATGGAAAATGGATATTCATCCACTCAAGTATTTATCCCTGTGTTACAAGTAATCAAACTATACTGTTTTTGTTATTTTAAAATGTAAATTAAATTATTATCAATTATAGTCACTCTGTTGTGCTAACAAATACTAGGTCTTATTTATTCTCTCTATTTTTTTAACTCTAATTTTCACATGAAATTTAGAATCAGTTTAACTTCTCTGACTCCCATTGAACTTAAGATGTAATCATAACACCCATATACTTTATAATGACAAGGATTTAATCTCTTTTCAGTTGCTTATCTATCCGAAACCTCCTACTTAATTTGTTCACATACACCTTGTTTTCTTAAAATAAAATTTGTCATCTTTTTACACATATTTTGTAGTATTCCTGTTAATTTTCTAAATAACTGATACTTTTTAGAAATTCCACAATTATTTTATACATTGTCCTTCATTTTCCAAATTATAAAATAATAATATGGATTACATTTAACATTTTGTTTTTGTTTGTTTGTTTCTCACTCTGTTGCCCAGGCTGGAGTGCAGTGGCATCATCTTGGCTCACTGCAATCTCTTCCTCGTGAGTTCAAGAGCTTCTCCTGCTTCAGTATCCTGAGTAGCTGGGATTACAGGCTCACATCACTGTGCCTGGCTAATTTTTGTATTTTTAGTAGAGACAGGGTTTTACCATGTTGACAAGGCTGATCTCAAACTCCTGACCTCAAGCGATCTGCCCTTCACAGCCTCCCAAAGCACTGGGATTACAGGCATGAGCCACCATGCCCAGCTTTAATATATATTTTTAAATATTTTTAAAAAGTAAATGTCTTTATAGTTCTTAACAAGTTTTAAGAATTTGTACTTTTAAAGGAGTAAAATTATTTTTAATTTAATATATGAATATTTTTCATTTATTTATTTAATTTGTGTGAATTTAATTCTTTATTTTTCTATTAAATTAGACCATTAAAATGTTTATTTGGAATCTCAGACACATGTAGACTAATAGCTCATGGTCAGAAATTAGCACATTGTCCAGTTCACAGGTGTCATCAGTGTCAACAGGGTCAGAGATTAGGTGGTATGTGCCCAGCTCTAGCTGAGTCTCCTCCAGGCAACTGGCTTCCTTCCCAGACTTATTCACTATAATAAGTGTTCCCTAGAAGCCTTTGGGGCCTCATGACGGAAAGCAACTTTCAGAACCATGAAACCTTGTGTGTATGTAAATCCCCTACTGGTCCCAGCATTGGTTCTGATTTCCTACAAAACAAAAATTCACCTCAAGACATTGGGGCTTTAATCAGAGATAACACTCTATTGTCATCAAATATAGTGTCTAAAGACAGATACCTTGCTTTTGCACTCAAACTTTGCTATTTATTGGTTAGAGGACATTAGGAAGCTTATTATGTGTGTCTTTGTGTCTCAGTAGCCTCATCTCTAAAATGGGAATTTAATTCATTAATAAATGTAAACCACTTGATACAGTGTTTGACAACTAGCAGGCACTTAAAATAAATTAGCATTTATTATAATTATCTCACTCATTGAGTCAATCCAAGGCAGAGCTCACTTAAGAAAGAAGAAGAAGAAAACTTGACTAGGGGAAGTAAAATTACAAAATGGTCTATTGTAGAAAAAAATAGATGAAATAGATACTCTCCTATATGCTTAGTCTTCACAAAAATATATTCAATATGAATAAAACTCTCAGATGATATTATTTTCTTAACCATTCAACTTTTAGTTATTCATGCTAAGAAAATATTTTATCTACAAATATTTACAATATTAATTATAAAAACATGACCTCTTTTTAACATTAGGAGAATATTTAATAGAATTATTCCAAATCCATATAATGAAACATCAGGTTACATTTTAAATTATGGGCTAAGCATCATTTAGTAACATGTAAAATACTGACATTATAATGTTAAGGATAACAATTATAAGAATACAAAATTGTATGTAGCTTAAAGTGCCATTTAAAATATTAAAAATGTTTATTTTTAATATTTATATAGAAATATTATATTTATATAGAAAGAAAGAAATGGTGGAAGTTGTTGCAGAAAATCCTTTTCAAATCCTCTTTCACAGATTAGAAATCCTGTCATTCACAGCACATTTAATGACTTTTTCCTTCTCTCTTTGAAAAGATGAGAATAAGAAATCATGACTGTTAATCATTATTGTTTTCAAAGGAAGTCCAAGCAAGATCCATGTCAACCTTTCTATGATATATGAATTTCAAATTATTGTAATAAATTGAACATGAAATGCTTTCATTGTTCTGTGAGAAATCACTCTATAAAAATTGTACCTGCTTGTTGTTGAAACTGATCCTAAATAACACAGAAGTCTCTGCTCATTTCATCTACCACAAACAGATAATGGAGTTATGATTGATTCCTATCACTGCCGATCACTTTTCCTTTAGAATGGTTGTTAGAAGGTTTGAAAAACATACAAATCTGGGAGGTGATGGGTGGCTACTGGTAAATGCTTTGTGTCTTTCCCATAAACTGCTGAGAGAGGTCTGATTCTGACTAGGCAGAGAAAAACGACTCAACCTCACAAACAAGATTAGAATTTCATAAGCAAATGTCTGAAACCACTAAGGCAGTATGTTAATGTCATGACATAGTATTCTGTACAGGAACAATCAGCAGAAATAACACTAAATGTTCTTATGGTATTTTGCAGTCTGGAGATTTCTGACTTGATACTTATTTTAAATGAGCTAAAATGAGTTCTAGCCTAACAAAGAGTCACTCTTGAATTTGGAATAGTTTACTTTCCATTATTTTTAAGTGGTATGATTATGAGCATCTTTATTTCCTATTTTATGAGGTCCTTTTTTATATTTTCCACCACTGATGAACTGTCAGTCACTGTGAATTGATAAATCATATATAAAATCACATACCTGGCATACAGAACTTTGATGTTTCTTCTAGCTCTGTTGTAAAAGGTCGCTTCGCTTACAGTAAAGAAAACATTTTAAAATATTTCACTGGCTATCTTAAATGCAACTCTTCTGACCTGCAGCGATTGTTGATTGGTGTTCTTGTTAGTATAAAGAAAGCAAGCAGTGCAGAAGGAAGAAGTTTTCTTATGTTCCTTCAAAGGAACATAGATTACTCTTTTTTGTGTGTGAGCCAAAATACACCATTCTTTTCACTCACTCTATTTTCATTTACTTTTTATATGATGTATCTTTTTCTGAGAGTTGGATAAGTTGCCTTTCTCATATGTCAGTGTTGCATAAAGGTATTTTTTAATTGCAATTTTCTAGATATCTAGTGGAAAGGCAGAAAAATTCATATCAGGGAATGTTATTACTCACTTGTCATTGCAAACCAGAGGCGCATTGTAAAGGAAATGAATAGAATTTGGAAGTAAATCCAAATCTCACCAATAACTGGCAAATTACTTTCTGTTATAATTTAAAACAACATGGCTAAATGTACATGCAATTAAAATCCATATGAACTAAAATCAAAATAATTTTGAAAACAATGTTAGAAAAACATATTTGTAACCAGTATATTTTTAACCAGCAATATCCAGTTAGTTCAGGTTTATGTCTGTGTGTTGATGTTTGATATGTCTGTGGTTGTAATTTGTTTGTGGCCAATATCAGAAAATTAAATATATTTGTTAATGTAAGTATGTTAAGAATGTGACAACTGCTTTTCTTTAACAAAAGTTTACTGAAAAAAAGGAAGTACAGAAAGAGAAATAGTATTTACAAAGTATTTGATATCCATTTATATATATATTTTTTCTTGTTTAACTTTTACACATACACATAAGATAAAAGGTAAGAACTACAAATGAACAAAATAACATTAAAACTCAAATAATCATAGACCACTTCATTTACATGAATTGCAGAATAATTTCTTAATGAGCAATATATCTACAAGATTTATTAGACATATTATTATATACGTTCATAAGACATGATATCTGACTATGTAGACCAGGCATAGTGGCATAGCGCTTATTTTTAAGTGTTACAATACTTTCAACTGTCCACAATGATTTATTTTTATCATATCAAAGTGAAATATAACTTTTCAAACGGAAAGCTTAGGAAACAATCAAGAACTGTCCACATTTTCTGAGAAATCATTTGTTTCTGAAACTCCTTCTTCACTGCACAATAACTGTTCAGCAACAGAAAACTTCCATGGAATAGCAATTCTTTTATCTGATCTTGCAATAGTCAAACTCATTGGGCTCTCCCATGCTAGCATTTTCTGCTTTAAAACTCACAACTGAAATAAATATTTACTCAGCTGAAGCATTAGATTTTTAAAAGAAAACCAATATTAAAATTACTAATTTGGCATGAAAAAACTCAGATATAATTGAATCTACTGAAATATTTAAATGTAGTTTGAGGTTTTAGGATTAATATATTAGGAAAATCCTCATATCTTTCAACTTTCCGTGTCAGTTAGGTTGTAGACCTAAAGTTATTGAAAGAGTGTACCATTTATTTATTTATACGTGTCTGTGTGTGTGTGTCCGTGTGCGTGTGTGGTGTATGGTGTATTTGCGTGTGGACATATGTTTGTTTGGACTTGCCCAGAAGCCAACCCTAGGACAAGAATTTGAAGATGAAGGATTTATTTGGAAGGTGATCTCAGAAAGCATTAGTGGAGTAAAGACTGAGAAAGATGAGGAAATTAGTCAATGTAAGGTATATTAACCAGTGGATGACCCCTGGGGAGAACTTGGGCCCTCTGGGTGACAGTTCAGAGCATGCCTGAGTCACCTCATGCAAGGGCTACAAAACTGAGATATTTGGCCACCAATTTGATTCCAGTGATAGGTAGGTGGAGGGCTGCTCCCAAGGCTGTTAACTGTCCAAAATTTCTAGCCTGACATTCAAGTAGCCTGGAGAAAAGCCTTAGGCAGAGGCACAGGTGTTCACAGCAGGAAGACATGGTAGCAAGGAGCACTAGGCTCTAGAGGCAAGGACCCAACAGCATGTGCTAGAATATATACTCATGTAATTATACTAATTAATTTTGTGATATTCTCTACATATTATATTTGTTCCTTCCTTTTCAGAGACCTGTGAACTATAACAGGTACCTGTTCTCCATCAGCCCAATAATAGTGAAACAAGAAGATAATCATATTAAATAATCACATTTGGAAAGGAAAATAATGGCAGAAAAACATATCTATTACTGACACATATAAATTTTTAAATTCCACCCATTAAACATGCAAACCTTTCCCTCCATTCTGGGTGGTGGGGAATATTTATTAGGACTTGCCTGTACTCCCCTGGGAAGGGATTTTATTTGTTTGTTTCATTTTTCACTTTGATGGCACTTAAAAAGAGCACTTGAAGATATCCATATCTAGGAAGTGTGGAATTTCTTATCTTATTTAGCTTCTGTAGAATGTTAGGCCCCAGAGGTGTTTTTGTTTGTTTATTTGTTTGTTTTAAATATCAAACAACTAAACAGTATTTTAAATCAGACTGGTGGCTATTAGACAGAACAACTCTCTTAATACATTTGTTGGTTTCTTAGCTACTAGATTCCAGTTAGTTCTAGGTACTGAGAGCCAAAACCACTATTATTTTTATCACAGTTGTCTTTTTAAAATTCTACTTGCAGGCATCTGTTATATATCAAAGGGGAAGTAATAACTTTATTTTCTTTTTCCTTAGCCATTTTTTCCAACTAAAAAAATTTTCATGCTTCTAATTCAATTCATTCTGAATTTTAACAAATTATGTAACGACTGCAACCCTTAATGGTATCTTTAATGACGCAAACTGAATATTAATTGGTCTCTACCACTCAAGGTTTTATCATTGCCAATTGGAGACAAGAACAGAAAATAAAACAATGCATGTTTCACTCATAGGTGGGTGTTGAACAATGAGAACACATGGACATAGGAGGGGAGCATCACACACTGGGGTCTGTTGGGCGGGAACTAGAGAAGGGACAGTGGGGGGTGAGGAGTTGGGGAGGGATAACATGGGAAGAAATGTCAGATATAGGTGATGGGGAGGAAGGCAGCAAACTACATTGCCATGTATGTACCTATGCAACAATCTTGCATGTTCTTCACATGTACCCCAAAACCTAAAACACGATAAAATATATATTAAAAAAAAAAGAACTTGTATCCCTTCAACTTTCTAAATTCCTGAATTTTCTCCTTTCCCCTTCCTTCTCACTTTCAGTTTAGATTTAGTGAGATAATTTCTTTCTTGCAGTTTAAGTTTTTTCTTCAAATTTAGCTAAACTACCTGAGGCACTCTACAACATTTTGTTTCCAAATATCTTCTTCTAAACCATCAGCTCATGTGGTACATTATCTTTCTTGGTTTTCTCAGGCATTATTATTAAATGATTTTTATTAGGTAATTTAGATTTTGTTGCTTAATATGTTTTGAACTTTCTCTTATTGTTAACTGTGTATCACAAAGGCATGCAGGTAGATTAAGCTTTTGGTTATTGCTGCACTTAATTTTCTACCAATTTCTGAGTGAGTCTGGATAAGCTAATTAATAGGTTGATAAAACATAATCCAGAATGTTTCCACCTTAAAGCAATAATATTTTGAATTTAATGTGTCCATCACTAATTTGCTTGTTTTTACCTCTAGAGATCTTCACTTGGGAAACCCAGGCTTAAACAGTAGCCATTGGCTTGAAGATCACCCAGCTCATATAAAAGGAGAAAGAGATTTGATTAGCCAAGCACTGGCTTCAAACTTCCAATTGGAATTGATTACATTCACATATATTTCATTAACCAAAGAAGGGTCCATGAGTTATCATGACAGGAATGGAGTGGGAATGCATAAGCCTTTCCCAGACAGGGATGGCTCAGAGAAAACAAAATAGAATATATGTTGAGTAGCAACACAATCTACCGTGTATTTTCAAATGTAAAATTTGGATATCTATGTTTTCATAATCAGAAAAATAGGTACTTTTTTAAAAGTGAAAATCTCAAATCTACGGTTCTATAAAAAAAATAGAATCAGTTAGGTTGGGATTCCCATATGAATAACTTGCAGCAGGAAGACAATAGAACAGTGACTATAGATTACTAGGGAAAAGAACTGTTGTGCTCACTATAGCCAGAAGTGAAATTAGTTATCTGTCAGAAAGGAAAAACAATTTTTCAATATAGAGAGGCTCAGAGGGTATACAAACAAGATCTATAAAAAGATTTTTAAAATAGATCAAAACAAAACATTGAATTGGGCATTAGTACATGAACTAATGGTGACAAATTGATATTATATTTTATAGTCAAATCTAATGAATACTTATGAGTTACAATGTAAAATTTATAATAAATAAAGTCATTGAATCAGAAAAATAATCCATGGTAAGTAAATGACATAGATAAATATTCAAAAATCTCAAAAATATTCACATAGGACATGGGAATTAGGCTGAGGTGTAGATGCTGTAACAGCTAAGGTATAGATTAATAAAACATATTTAAGAAGTATGTTAAAGCATATTTAAAGAGGGTGGAAATTTGATATATTAATAGAATATACATTTAATTCTGGCTTTTAAAGAAAGTAATCTCTACACCGGTGGTGTAGGTTATAGAAATGTCAGTATAATTCTAAAACTTAAACAGGAGACAAGGAAAGAATAATGGGAAAAGAGAAAAGAGGAGAGAATTGCTGACAAACATCAGAGAAAGGAAAGGTGGGAAAAAAAAACCCATAAATCTTTATGTAAAACGAGTTGCCCGTAAGTTTTCAGTTACTGAAGTGAATCACCTAATCACTATGAACTTACTTGTTTTACAGATATAAGAATCCTTTGATCTTTCTGTGAATGACTTATGTACAGAAATAGCAATCCTGCAATGGATTTGAGTATACATTACAGAATGGAGAAATGGTATCATTATTTTACCTGATGTAGCTGAAGCCAACTTCCCTATAAATTGTGGACAGACGTACGGTGAAGTTTGCTCTGACTCATAAAATGGAAAGAAATCTAATAAAACAGATAAGGTGTTTTTCACGAATGACCTCCAATATTGTGTGACCCTACTTTTGCTGGCATGGCAGGCATACGTGAGACAACATGATACATATCAGAGAAGTTATTTTGATCATAACAATCACTCTTTGTGCTTCTCTTCCTTTCGGAATCTTGTGTGGATGATCTCTTTCAATCATTAAAGCCACTTTTGAGGGTTTTATCATCACAAATCACAATTTCCAGGAGGGTAAAAATATAGCACTGCTCTGTAATTCAGCATATTGAAGATTCCCTGTATTTAACGAAAGAGTCCAAAACATATGTGATGGGAATGATGTCATGCAGAATGTTGCCCTGTTCAATTTGGAATATATCAGTATAGTGCTAATTGACTGTATTTGGATAATCACAGATAACAGTTCTGCTGTCAGAAGAAAAATAGTTTATTTAAAGCCTAAGGTATGTAGTTTTTATGAACTAAGAAATATACTCAAAGCAAATTTATAATAAAAGATTGAAATTAATTAGGCTTCAAAAATGTTCAGCAATAATATTAATGATATTTTATTATAAAATATTTATATATGTTTTACAAAATAAAGAAAATAAGTAACTGTGTCATTAGAAACTAATCTTTCCAGATAAGGGGGAAGAGAGATAAATAAAAATAAAATAAAATCACTTTATTACTAAATTTGATCTGGAGTTGTGAACTGAACATCACGTAGATTTTATTTATAGTAGTATCGTAGTATTCTATCTGATAATTGAGGAAGATGGAATAGACTGATGATGGAATGCTACTATCCCAATCAATTTTTAAATTTCTAATGAAATAAGGGATATAGAATATGATTATCAATATCTGGCAAATCTACTTGCAAAGGAATTTACAGGAAAAGTGTATTAAGAAAAATAACTCATGATCAAATAATTCTTAGCTCAGGAATGAAAATGTGTTTACAATTGGAAATCAATCAGTATAATTGTCCATGTTAAATATAAACAGAATAAAGAAGAAAAACAGAAAGTTAATTTCAATCATTGCAGAAAAAGGAAATCATTTAACACAATGACACATACATGATGAAAACTCTTAAGCAAACTAATAATATAAGGGTACTTTCTCAACTTAACAATAAATATTTTAAAACTAAAAAATCTGGAGACAACAGATGCTGAGAGGATGAGGAGAAATAGGAGCAATTTTACACTGTTGGTGGGAGTGTAAATTAGTTCAACCATTGTGGAAGACAGTGTGGCGATTCCTCAAGGACCTAGAAATAGAAATTCCATTTGACCCAGCAATCCCATTACTGGGTATATATCTAAAGGATTATAAATCGTTCTACTATAAGGACACATGCATACGAATGTTCATTGCAGCACAGTTTACAATAGCAAAGACCTGGAACCAACCCGAATGCCCATCAATGATAGACTGGACAGGGAAAATGTGGCACATATACACCATGGAATATTATGCAGCCATCAAAAACGATGAGTTCGTGTCCTTTGTAGGGACATGGATGAACCTGGAAACCATCATTCTCAGCAAACTGACACAAG
>CAUYQU010002992.1:0-14302 GCA_963574635.1 Cheracebus regulus
CCTAAAGTACTGTAAATATATTATCAGATAAATCTTCCCCAACACATCTTGTAACTTCCACTCCCCTTCTCCATCCAAATATTCAAAATGACAGGAAAAATTTGAATTATAAGAAGCCAAGATTACTCCTGCATAAAGGGATAAAGGACACAGAGGGCAAGGACTAAGCGGGGGTGGGGGGGGAGGGGGTGGGGGGGAGGAGAGAGGGCGTGGCGAGGAGTCAAGTGGAGACTTTCAATCTTTTAATTTCAAAACAATTTTGGGCCGCAGATGTATGTGATGGAACACTGGACTCAGGGGCAGGGGAGAGAATACTCAAAAATTACGCTTTTGTCTTCATCGCTGAGTCACTTTCAATAAATTTCTACATGTTATTTAAAAAAAAAAAAAAAACCATAGGATAATTCCAATGGATGTTCAAAAACCACTTAATGAAATTCAACATCCCTTCATGATAAAAGCCCTAAAGAAAACTGAGTATATAAGGAACATATTTCAACATAATAAAACCCACATATAAAAGACCCATAGCTAGTATCATACTGGATGGGGAAAATGGAAAGCCTTTCCTCTAAGATAGGGAACACATCAAGGATGCCCACTTTCACCACTGTTATTTAACATAGTACTGGAAGTCCTAGCTGGAGCAGCCAGACAAAAGAAAGAAAGAAAGGGCATCCAAAATGGAAAGGAAGAAGGCAAATTATCCTTATTTACAGATGATATAATCCTATATCTGGAAAAAACTAAAGAGTCCACCAAAAAAACTATTAGAACTGATAACCCAATTTAGTAAAGTTGCAGGATACAAAATCAACATACAAATATCAGTAACATTTCTATATGCCAACAGCGAATAATCTGAAAAGTAAGTCAATAAAGTAATCCCATTTATAATAGCTACAAATAAAATTAAATACTTAGGAATTAACCAAAGAAGTGAAACATATCTACAATGAAACTATAAGACATTGATACAAGAAATTGAAGAGGACACACACACACACACACACACATACACACAATGAAAAAATACTCGTGTTCATGCATTGAAAGAATCAATAGTGTTAAAATGTCCATACTACCCAAAGAAGTCTAGAGACTTAATGTAATCTCAATCGAAATACCAATGACACTCTTCACAGAAATAGAAAAAACCACCCTAAGATGTATATGGAACCAAAAAACACCCAGAATAGCCAAAGCTATCCTAAGCAAAAAGAACAAAGCTGAAGGAATCACATTACCTGACTTTAAATTATACTAGAGTTACAGTAACCATAATGGCATGGTACTGGCATAAAAACAGACACACAGATCAGTGGAACAGAATACAGAACCCAGAGATAAGTCCATACATCTATAGTGAACTTATTTTTGGCAACATACATTGGGAAAAGGGCAGTCTCTTCAATACATTGTGCTGAGAAAACCAGATATCCATATGCAAAATAATGAAACAGCCCCCTGTCTCTCACCATATACAAAATCAAATCAAAACCAGTTAAACACTCAAATCTAAAACTTTAAAATATAGGGAAATTCTCCAGAACATTGAGGTGGGCAAATTTTGAGTAGTACCCTACAAGCACAGGCAACCAAAGCAAAAATAGATAAATGGGGTCACATTAAATTGAAAAGCTTCTGGCTGGGTGAAGTGGTTCACACCTATAATCCCAGCAATTTGGGAGGCCGAGGTGGGTGGATCATGCTGTCAGGAGATCGAGGCCATCTGGCCATGGTGAAACCCCGTCTCTACTAAAATACAAAAAATTAGCCGGGCGTAGTGGCATGCGCCTGGAGTCCCAGCTACTCAGGAGGCTGAGGCAGGGGAATCGCTTGAATCCGGGAGACAGAGGTTGCAGTAAGCCAAGATGTGCCACTGCACTCCAGCCTGGCAAAAGAGCAAGACCCTGTCTCAAAAAAAAATAAAGAGCTTCTGTACAACAAAGTGAAAAGACAAGCTACAGAATGGGAGAAAATATTTGCAGACTACACAACTGACAAGGCATTAATAACCAGAATATAGGCCAGGCACAGTGGCTCATGCCTGTAATTCCAACACTTTGGGAGTCCAAGGTGGGCGGATTGCCTGAGGTCGAAAGTTCGAGACCAGCCTGACCAACATGGGAAAACCCCATCTCTAATAAAAATATATAATTAGCTGGGCATGGTGGCGCACGCCTGTAATCCCAGCTACTCGGGAGGCTGTGGCAGGAGAATCCTTTGAACATGGAAGGTGGAGGTTGCAGTGAGCCAAGATTGCACCATTGCACTCCAGCCTGGGCAACATGAGTAAAACTCCATCTTAAAAAAAAAGCAGAATATATAAGGAGCTCCAAAAAAGTCTACAGGAAAAAAAAATCTAATAATCAGATTAAAAATAGGCAAAAGATCTGAAAAGACATTTCTCCAAAGAAGGCATACAAATGGCAAACCGGTATACAAAAAGGCCAGCATCATTGATCATCAGAGAAATGCAAATCAAAACTATTATACAATGAGATATCATCTCACTATACTCCATCAGTATTTCCTAGTAAATATGAATTTATCCATAATATTCAAGTCAGTAACTTTTTCTCAATGTGTAAAAACTTTATAATTTAGCACTTGGAGACAGAACAAGAATGACATTGTCACCAGGATCAATAAACTTGAAACATTAGTCCACAAGCAATAGAATAAAGCCTCAGACAGCAATGTATGTGCAACAGACTGAGGCAAAGAAACCAAAACAGCCTTTCAGTGTAACATTAATTGTAATAGTAATACCAATATTAACTTGCTGAAAACTCAAAATAGCCAAAACTCTGCTTTGCAGTAAATAGATGGTAAATTTATAAAGAATAACAAACAAACAAAAATTACCATCATGGTCACCTCTGGGTGCAGAAGGGAGGTGAGATGAGGACGACATGCCAGTGCTGCCAAAGGCCTATTTACC
Source organism: Cheracebus regulus (assembly GCA_963574635.1). Taxonomy (NCBI): domain Eukaryota; kingdom Metazoa; phylum Chordata; class Mammalia; order Primates; family Pitheciidae; genus Cheracebus; species Cheracebus regulus. Next base: position 2,948 of record CAUYQU010002992.1, read on the forward strand.
TGAGTGGTGAGTCCATGTGTGTTTATATTATTATTTAAACTAAGCGTAAGTATTTTATTTCCAGAATTCTCTTTGCTTCTTAGACTCAATCCAACCAGATTTTCAACCAAGACAATAACACTCTTATACTCAAATCATGGAATAAAATTATTGAATGCTTTAGCAAACTATAATTATATGACAGCAAGATTCTGTAAAGAAAATGAGTATGAAGCCGCTCTACCTGAGTGGCTCAGAACTCCGAGAGATACACCTGATTGGGAAAAGCCCTGCCCCAATAAAGACTTTAACTTGAAGGTCAGTCTCTCGCTGGCTCCCCACATACTGGTTGAGCTTGCACATTCCTTACAGCTTCCACTTTCCTTTAGGCCTGACAGGTATGCTGCCTTGTTTTTGGGGGGTGATTTCTTACTTCGCCTCCTGCTTCGCCCACATTACACAAGGAAACCAACATTCAGAAAGCTGGACACATTTCCAAGCTTGGTCCCACTCCCATGAAGCTGTAGCCAGACGCGGCTCACTTCTACAAACTGAAAGAGGAAAACTTGAGCAGCTGGCAAGTTGAATTCTGGGTGCTCCACACACTCTATTCTCCCCTCGTCATAGTGTGGAAATCACTTTCTCCTCCAGAGTCTCAACTCTCATCAGTGACCAAACATTCCCCAAGTATCAGTTAAGGTTGTGACTTGTGATGCCTTTTTTCTAACACTATTTCTAACACCAAATACACAGTGTTTACTGAATACCAAACTATTCTCCAAAAGCTGAGTGTCAACAATTCGGTTCTGACACCACTCAAAGTTAGCAAAGACCCAGCAAGTTTCCAGGCTTAGTCCCACAACATGGCCTCCAGTTCACAGGCCAGTCTAAAGCCCCGGGGGCCATCCACACTCCTGAACAACTGTCTATGCACCTATGTATAAGGCCAGACACAGACTCTCCAAATTCCCATTCTTTGCCTCATGAACAATTAGCTGAATAGCTTTGTCTCCACTGATCAGTTTAAACAAAATACCTGTGAACCCACACTTTGGTTAAGTTTCTTTCCTTCTTCCAGGTCCCTGAACTTCTACCACTTTGAGTAGCCTGAGCAAGAACCCAACCCCACCTTTATGACCCCTCCTAAGAACAGGCTGATCTCAGGAAAAAGTATTCTCTAATCTAGCATCTGATTTTGCTCCCCTCCATCCTGTCCTTTCACTCCCACTTTATTACTAATCTAGCTTGCTCCTCCCCATGAAAGAAAACTCTACTCTACCTAACCTTTGAGATGCTTGGTGCTTTCCTCCTATTGCTACAATACTGCATTCAAATAAAGTCACTTCTTACCTAAATCTGGATTTGTTTTATTTGAGGGCGTCTAGAAACAGCCACAGGGCAATAACAATCACACCCACAGAAAGGGCATCAGATCCCACCCCCAGACGCATCTGCTTATGGATCCCCTAGGAAATCTGCAGCACAGCCCTGCCAGGAAGAACTAAATGGGCCTTCAGTGACCTCCCTTTACAGGCTCAAGATTGGCCTTAGCTTGGAGTCACTGGCCTAAGGCCTCTGCTTCCCACCAAAGGGTAGTCATTTACTCTTTTTCTCTATTCGACAAGTTTTTACTGGGTTATCTACCCTGTACCAGGTACCAGTTTAAGTATTGGGGAACAAAGACTTATAATCTCCCTGCAATCAAGGAACTTATAACCATATGATAACATGAAAAACAAGCAAAAATTTTTAAATGTCAACCATGTTAGTCTATCTATTGCAAGAGGATCTTGATCTGGAAGATAGTAATTGTGGGAAACAGTAATGGCTGACACCCAGCGCTCTAATTCAATCTTTGCAGCAACCCTATGAGGTAGGTATAATTATCATCTCCTGTATAAGTGAGGAAGCTGAGGCATGGAGAGGCAAAGTCACAGAGTCAGTCAGCGGTGCGGCTTGGATTCAAACCAGAGCAGCCTGATTTCAGAGCCTGTGCTTAGCCATTTCTCTCTACCTAGAGGGTGAGAAGCAGGGTATGGAAAAAGGGAAGCCACCCTCCTCCAGCCAGAGCCAGAGTAGAGGAAGCTCACCTCTTACTAGGTAGCTTTGCCCCCAAAAGGGTTAATTCCCTCCCCTGCATCTGCTTTATATGATAATAAGTCTGTTACTTTATAAACAGGTGCACCTCACAAGAGTAGGAGAAAGGACCAGAGCTCTGCAGAGGCAAGCTCTGATTCTCACAGTGAGGACCAGCCCATGGCAAGACTGGAAAGCATGCAGGTCTTCCCTAGAGTTCTCCTAAGCTGTAAGTGGTAATGGAGTGGTGGTTTGAGTCAAAAAATTCTGGTATCAAATCCTGGATTTGCCACTTATTAGCTCTGGGACTGTGAGCTACCGATTAATTCTTTCTAAAACATAGTCTTCCCATCTGTACTGTGAGCAGATTGAATTATGCCCCTGCATTCGTCACTCTATGTCCTAGACTCCTTTTCCCTCCTCTGTGACTCTTCTGTCCTTCATTTCTGTCAGGTGCTACGTTCTTAAGTCTTGTATCAGAAACTGGTTCAGACGGTAAGCTTGGCAGGCAAGCAGTTTTCATCATGAAAATCAAGAAAGTGGTAAATGGCTGTGTTTCTTTGGTTAGGAATCAATCTGGCTACCACTACCTTTTCCCTTGTAAACCTTTTGGCATAAACATCTTAGATGATCCTGGGATTTTAAAATTAATACTATTATTTAAATCCTGGGATTTCCTAGTTGCTTCCTTTCTGGCAAGTCTGATCTGGCTGGTCTGTAAACAAGGCGGAGGTAGGAGTGGGGGGAGGGCTGGGATGGTGCCCTCTAGCGGCCAGGTGCAGGGGTGACTGCAGCATCCCTGTGAGGAAGGTTGCAGAGGGATTCTGGTGCCAAGTCAGGAGCTAGACCAATGGTTCTCAGTGTGGTCCTTGGACCAGTGACAGCAGCACCTGGATGCTTTGCTAGAAATGAAATTCTCAAGCACACCTGAAACTCTAAGTCAGAAGCTCTAGAATGGTGGTGGGTGGCGGGGGGAGGGTGGACAGGGGGAGCCTGAGTTTTGTCAAGCCCTCCAGGGGATTCTGATGGACCCTGAAGCTTGAGAACCACAGCCCTCTAAAGTCATTCCCTGAGACTCCCTGTTCTCCTGCCTGTAAACCAAGAAGGGATATGCACAGAACGGCTGTGGTGCTGCCCAGAAGAGATTTGCTGAAGGCTGTGTCCGGTATTTACTTATTTTATTTTTGGAGACAGGGTGTCACTCTTTTAACCAGGCTAGAGTGCAGTGGTGCGATCCTAGCTCACTGAGCTCAATCTCCCAGGCTTAAGTGATCCTCCCACCTCAGCCTCCAGAGTAGCTGGGATCACAGGTGCTTGCCCCCACATCTAGCTAATTTTTATATTTTTAGTAGAGATGGGGTCTTGCTATGTTGCTCACTCCAGTCTCAAACTCTTGGGGGCTCACGTGGTCCTCTGGCACTGGCCTCCCCAAGTGTGGGATTACAGGTGTGAGCAAATGCGCATGTCTGGTCCATTTACTTTTAAAGGAGAAAATAATCAGTATTCAAAAAACTCAGCAAAATCACTCAAACTCACTGTTTATGTCTGTAGAAGGAAAAGAAATGGAAAAGCATTTGTATTTTACAGCTCAACAACAAAAGCGTAAGTCTCCCTTTCCAACAATAAAGATGACATTTAATTATCATTTCCACGAAAAATCATTTAGTCAACAACCATATTTGAACACCTTCTTGGTGCTGCCAAATCCTATCCCATGGAATTTAGCATTAATCTCCAAATTCCAGAAAACAGGAAACAGAACAAAGTTATCCACTGTAACAAATTCTCCACTCTGCAAAGGAGAGGAACTGATGTTTTGGTGAATCTTTGTAATTCGCAAATTTACCACACTTCTTTATGGAAATGTATTCATTTTAATGTAGGCATAATCGGAGCTTTTTCCCTCATTCTATTCCCTTGTAGCATTCCCAAGGATAAGTCCTGGAATTCCATTTGAAATTACCCAAAAGAGGCCGGACGTGGTGGCTCACGCCTGTAATCCTAGCACTTTGGGAGGCCGAGGTGGGTGGATCACCTGAGGTCAGGAGTTCAAGACCAGCCTGGCCATCATGGTAAAACCCCATTTAAAAAAAAAAAGAAAAGAAAGAAATTACCCAAAAGAAAAGAAGAGACTTGAGAAACATACATTTTCTTCTGGGGAAGGAAAAAAGGTCATTAAAAATTATTAACAAGTGAAACATGAGACGATCTTTTTTCTGAAATTCTCTTTCTTGCCTCTTTGTAAATATTTTATCTTTTTTTTTTTTTTGTCTCTTGCTCTGTCACCCAGGCTGGAGGGCAGTGGCACGATCTCAGCTCACTGCAACCTCCACCTCCTGGGTTCAAGAGATGCTCCTGCCTTAGCCTCCCGAGTAGCTGGGATTGCAGGTGCATGCCACCACACCTGGCTAATTTTTTGTATTTTTAGTAGAGACAGGGTTTCACTGTGTTAGCCAGCCAGGATGGTCTGGATCTTCTGATTTCGTGATCCGCCCACTTTGGCATCCTAAACTGCTGGGATTACAGGCTTAAGCCACAGCACCCCTGACATTTTATCTTATCTTTTAAGCTTTATTGATAACGTACATTTTACATTTAATGAAAAGTGAGATAAATGAACAAACCTTTTCAAAGTGACAAACCCATGGAGAGGCAGTGCTGACCTAGAACACAGGCATGTCTGACTCAAGGGTTAGGTCAGGTCATCCTGTCACATGGGACATCCCCTCATCCTCAGTGAAGTGCTCAGTGACCGCCATCCCAAGAAAAGACAATGCACTGTACATCCCCGTGTACTCAAAGTGCATTTTGGGCTTTTCCATTTTCTTGCACTGCCATGCTTGGATGGGTTTTCTCTTGGCTTTCGGTACAGTTTTTCTCCATTCAGTAGTCTGAGAGAATCCAGAAGGCAAGAATCAATACCCTCAATACCAGCATCTGATTGGCTGACCCCAACCCCCATCCACAAAGGAAGAGAAACTGGGGTTGGGGAAGAAAAGCTGAGTGCCCCAGGGGTTGGCTATTTATTTGAGGGGGATACCAGGAGACTCCTTCCAGCCCAGGGCATCTAGCTGCTTCCCTGAGAGGCCTCAATCCCATCTCTGAGAAGATAACCCAGAAGTTCATAATTGACTAGATCCTCCAAGAGACTTGGCAGCTGTGGGCATCATGGGTCAACCCTAGGCAGTTCTGAAATCCAGGACCAAGGGAAGACAGAGGGTGAGCTGATGACACATCACCCCATAAAGTTTCCAAAAAGGAACCTCAACCCAAAGACATTCTGATAAAGTGTCTGTGCCTAAGGAAGATGAAAGGAGAGACACAAAGGTTTTTTACGGTAGAGTGTCAGGTGGTTACCCTCTGCTTTTCTCTCAGAGGAAAAGTCCACAAAGAGAAAACAAATCTCTTAAAAAGAGTTATACATTGCTTTGTAGGGAAAAACTAATAAATAATTCTAATACTGTATTTGTTGGAAATGTAGAATGATGGACAAAAAGCTGATAAAGTTGTAAATTGGAGAGGGAAAGCTGGCCTTTGGAAATGCAGCGAGGAATTTATTCCCAGCCCCTGTAGGAGACAGGGTCTGTCTTTGGGACCCTGCTTCCCATACATACATTTAGAAGACTTGGAGAGAAACCAGTACCCCAGAGAAAGATGAAGGAACGAGGATCCCACAGACCATAGCTCCTCCCACGCGAACCCTACACCCGAGGCGGGATTCCGCCTATGACCCTCCCTTGACCCCCGCACAGTGTGGAGAGATGCAGGGCTGTGGGTGCCGGGCTGGGGCCGCAGTCGCTGTGCAGGGACGCAACAGGATGTCTGGGGTCCCGGCAGCCAGCCCAGACCCACCCTGCGGGCGAGGGGACCAAGGAACGAGCTGCGCCAAGGGGGACCCAAGTCCCAGACCCCAGAGTCACCGCAGGAAGGCCCAGGTACCTCCACAGCTGGATCCGGCCAGTTCCAGCCAGACCCTCCTCCAAGTCTAGGAACTCCAGGCCCCGCACATGCACCATTTCCCCACTTCCAGCTGTCCTGGCTTTCTTATTAAGGCCCCTTTGGTCAGAGCAGGTCACAGCGGACAGAGGATGCAGCAGTGCCACCTGTTGGCGTCCTGGGAGGAAAGGACCTGCCCTGCCGACTTGCTGACCATTGTCAGGCATCGGCATCCTGGCAGGGCACCTGTTGGACTGTTCAGAGCACGCCCCAGCGTCGCTGACTGGACAGATTCGGGCTCCGCCCTCTGTGTCATAGAAGTCATCTATTAGGTGGCTGCAAGAAGCTGGATTGATAGGCCGCAGCCATAGACAACAGCAGGCCAAGGTTCCTCCTGGCAACCAAACCAGGCTCTGTTGGAGGCACCAACACAATTGTCCACTGGCTTTCCAGAGCTACTCCTGGCCTCTTCCTGTACCCAGTGGGCCCTTTCAGCCTCTTCCAGGTCACAGATGTGCACAGGGAATTCTAGACTCAGTATCTAATGGAGAGATCTCCTTCCCTCAGAGCAAGAGGGAAGCTGAGTCCAAACCAGTCCACACTGGAATAGGAGGGAGGGCCTGATGTCCTCCAGGGATCAGGAATTTTGGATAGGGCAGCTGGTGCCATGGCCAAGCCTTCCTCTCACCTTCCCTCTCAGTCTACTCATTTTCAGCCCAGAAAATAAAAACATGACAACGTGGGAAGAAAATCAATAAAGGCATGGAAAAATTATTAAATGCATAGTTATATGGCAGCATTATTCCATAAGGGAATCAAAACGAAAGCAAACATTTGAACTAGCTCAGGCAAGCAGCCTCTTTACCCACAGTTCACATGGAAAACCTGCATTCAGGTTTCACATATTCTTAATCTTGGGAGTCAGACTCTGACTACTGACATGGATGCCCAGAGTCCTTCAGACTCTCTGATGAGGTAGGAAAACCTAAGGATTTAACTCCGGGAGCTCAACATGCCCTCATGTACCCTCCACACAGTGCGGAAAAGCTGTTTCCTTCAAGACCTTCATTTGCACCTGCAGGAATCTCTCACCTGGAGTCAGATTAAGGTTCTAACCTACACAAACTATCAAATACAGAAACTCTTTCTCCAGGAGACAACCAAATGAGTCTTTATCTGACCCTGACCATCCCAGATTTACTTCATATATATAAATTTACTTATAAATATACTTTATATATACTTCATATATACAAATTACAGTTGGACTGCAGTGACCCTATGTGTGCCACAACAAACACACTACCCAGAAAATGGTCCCAAGCCAACTGGAGTTATGGCCTGAGAAAGGATAGAAACCCATAAACATAGCTTCACAGAAGTCTTTTGCTTTCCCGGACTCTGCTTCTCAGAATGTGCACTCTTGCAGCTGTTCTGAGCAAGGGAGGCCACCTACAGACAGAGCAGGCTGCCCAGGAAGCCACATGGGGAGCTCCATTTCCCTCCCCTTGCAGGCTCCAGCCTGACCTCAGCTTGGAGTCACTGGCTGCAGGCGCTGGTGATCACTGCAGGTTCTCACCAGCACTGATCAGCTAAATGAGAAAAAGACTCTCAATCATACTGTTTGAAAAATAAACCAGCAGAGCCCCAGGTTTCCTCCTGTGTTTATATATAAAGCCAAGGAAAAAAATTCTGAAATATTGTATATACATTAAAACACTGGAGTGGGCATAATGGTTCATGCCTGGAATCCCAGAACTTTGGGAGGCTTACTTCATTGAGCCCAGGAGGTCAACACCAGCCTGGGCAGAATAGGGAGACCGCTGCCCGCGCCCCCGCCATCTCTAGAAAAAAACCTAAAAACTTAGCAGTGCATGATGATGTACACCTATGGCTACTCGGGAGGCTTAGGCAAGAGGATTACTTGAGCCTAAGAGGTCAACATGGCAGTGATTCTAGCATGGGCAACAGAACAAGACTCTGTCTCTAAAAAAAAAAAAAAAAACTTAAAGAAAAATATTTTAGGCCGGGCACAGTGGCTCACGTCTGTAATCCAAGCAATTTGGGAGCCAAGTCGGGTGGATTACGAGGTCAAGAGATCGAGATCATCCTGGCCAACATGGTGAAACCCCATCTATACTAAAAATACAAAAAAATTAGCCAGGTGTGGTGGCACGCACCTGTGGTCCCAGCTACTTGGGAGGCTGAGGCAGAAGGATCACTTGAACATGGGAGGCAGAGGCTGCAGGGAGCCAAGATTGCGCCACAGCACTCCAGCCTGGTGACAGAGCAAGACTCCGTCTAAAAAAAAAAAAACAAAACCTGCCAAATGTTACATAAAGTACTTAAAATCAAAACTGCAAAGAGACAAAGAAGGACATTAAACAATAATAGATTTATTTACTGGGAATCTATGACAAATTTGTGTGTGTGTGTGTGTGTGTGTGTGTCTGTGCACATGTCAATGTCACACTAAGGTTCCAAATATATAAAGCAAATATTGATAGACTGGAAGAAACATCTAGAAAAAATAAAATAAATAAATAAAAATATTTTAAAATTGGCAAACACATATTCCTTTGAGGAAAAAAGGAGAATTGCTTGAACCTGGGAGGGAGAGGTTGCAGTGAGCTGACGTCACATCACTGCAATCCAATCTAGGTGACAGAGTGAGACTCCATCTCAAGAAAAAAAAAATAGTTACACATTTTTACTTATTATAGGAATTACCTATTATATGAATTTTCCATACCTAAGAAGGTCTTTCCCACCTTTTCTGGACACTATATGCTGCTTAATTTCTTCCCATATTCTTAAAGATTTGTCTCTGGGCGAAAAATGTCTATTTGCTTAAATTATCAGATATATGTGACTGAGAATTGTGTGCAGAGGAAATGAAAATTATCCTTCCTCAATAAAGGGAGGTGGTTATCATAGGCCCTGGGTCTGGGAGTGGAGTCCAGGTCTACAGTGTAGCAGGGAGGAGATAGGGGAGTCAATCCTGGGGATCAAATCTACATGCCTACTAAGATCCAAATAGACTGTAAGAACAGGTCCCTCATGGATAGAAAAACAAAAAAAGGCCTGGCGCAGTGGCTCATGTCTGTAATCTCAGCACCCTGGGAGGCCGAGGCCGGTGGATTGCCCGAGGTCAGGAGTTCCAGACCAGCCTGACCAATATGGCGAAACCCCCGCTCTACTAAAATTACAAAAATTAGCCAGGCATGGTGGCGTGCACCTGTAGTCCCAGCTACTTGGGAGGCTGAGACAGGAGAACTGCAACACGGAAGGCATGGTCGCAGTGAGCCGAGATCTGCACTCCACTGCACTCCAGCATAGGCAACAGAGCGAGACTTTGTCTCAAAAAGAAAAACAAAAGCAAAAAAGACAGTGCTCAGAACAAGTAGGAAAGAGACCTAGAGGCCAGGTACACAGTGGCTGATGCCTGTAACCCCAGCACTTTGGGAGGCTGAGATCAGGAGTTCAAGACCAGCCTGGCAAACATGGTGAAACTCGTCTCTACTAAAAATACAAAAATTGGCTAGGTGTGGTGGTGCACCTGTAATCCCAGTTACTTGAGGCTAAAGCACAAGAATCACTTGAACTTGGGAGGCACAGGTTACAGTGGGCCGAGATCATGCCACTGCACTCCAGCCAGGGTGACCGAGACTCCAGCTAAACAGAGAGAGAGAGAGAGAGAGCGTGCGAGCACACCCTAAAGTATCTTGGTATGCTGAAGGTCCCACAAAGTCTATGAAGTACTGTAGCTTTTTTTCCCATTTTTGTGGTAAACATACATAAACTTCACCGTCATAATTTTAAGTGTACAGTTCAGTGCCTTTAAGAACATTCATACTAGTGTGCAACCATCACCACCATCCATCTCTAGAACCTTTTTTATCTTGCAAAATTGTAACTCTATTGCCCATTAAATAAGTATGCATTACCCAATTTCCCTAACCTTTGGCAAATGATACTGTACTTTTTCTATCAATATGACGTGGCGGAGGCGGGGGCGGGGCTCTGACCGCAGTCGCCGCGCAGGGACAGGATAGGAAGTCCGGGATTCCGGCTCCAGGCCAAGACTCACCCTCCGGCGAAGGGGGCCGGGGGGGCCGAGAGCCAAGCTGTGCCAGTGGGACTCGGGTCCCAGACCCCGGACTCGCCACAGGGAGGCCCAGGTCCCTCCACAGCTGGATCTAGCTGCTTCCAACAAGCCCCTCCTCCAAATCTAGGGATGCCAGGCCCCGCACACGCACCATTTCTCGGCTTCTGGGTGTCGTGGCTTCCTTATTACAGCTCCTTTGGTCAGATCAGGTCACAGCGCGACAGAGTCTGCAGCGGTGACACCTGTGGCGTCCTGGGCAGGAAGGACCTGCCATCCCCCCCACCCACTTGTTGACCATTGCCCAGGCATCCTGGCGGCGAACCTGACTGGACTGCTCTGAGCACGCTCCGGCGTCTCTCATTGGACAGATTCGGGCTCTGCCCCCTGCGTCATAGAAGTCATCTATTAGGTGGCTGCAGGAAGCCGGATGGATGGCAGGCCCAGCTTCCGCCTGGCAACCAAACCAGACTCTGTTGGAGGCACCAACACAATTGTCCACTGGTTTTCGAGAGCTACTCCTGGCCTCTTCCTGTGTTCAGGGGGCCCTTTCTGCTTCTTCCAGATCACAGATGTGCACAGGAAATTCCAGACTCAGTGTCCAATGGAGAGATCTCCTTCCCTCAGAGCAAGAGGGAAGCTGAGTCCAAACCAGCCCACACTGGAATAGGAGGGAGAACCTGATGTCCTCCAGGGATCAGGAATTTTGGATAGGGCAACTGGTGCCACGGCCAAGCCTTCCTCTCACCTTCCCTCTCAGTCTACTCATTTTAGCCCAGAAAATAAAAACATGCCAATGTGGGAATAAAATTAATAAAGGCATGGAAAAATTATTAAATGCATAGTTATATGGCAGCATTATTCCATAAGGGAATCAAAACGAAAGCAAACATTTGAACTAGCTCAGGCAAGCAGCCTCTTTACCCACAGTTCACAAGAACAACCAGCATTCAGGTTTCACATATTCTTAATCTTGGGAGTCAGACTCTGACTACTGACATGGATGCCCGGAGTCGTTGAGACCCTCTGATGAGGTAGGAAAACCTAAGAATTTAACTCTGGGAGCTCAACGTGCCCTCATGTACCCTCCACACAGTGTGGAAAAGCTGCCTCCTTCAAGACCTTCATTTGCATCTGCAGGAATCTCTCACCTGGAGTCAGATTAAGGTTCTAACCTACACAAACTATCAAATACAGAAACTCTTTCTCCAGGAGACAACCAAATGAGTCTTTATCTGACCCTGACCATCCCAGATTTA
>CAUYQU010002993.1:0-78920 GCA_963574635.1 Cheracebus regulus
TTCTTTCTTACTACATTACAATAATTTTCTAATATCTCTTCACCTTTATTTCTCTCTTTCATTAACAAACAAACACAACACAGTAAAATAAAAAAGATTTGCATTTACAAAACGTTTCTGCTTTCGTCGGTGTGTTTGTGTGTGTGCACTTGTGTGTGTGGTTTACAAAGCATACCATCATAGATGCTGGACCTCTTGGCAACTGCAATTAAAACAGCCTGTAGTACCCCACAGAGGGTCACAGATGGGCATCAGAGAGCCCTGGTGCCTTGCAAAATGCCAGTTAGCATCTTTATAAAGGATAGCTTTTGGTTTAACCACAGAGCACCTCTGGCAACCACTTGGTTATGAGAATTGAGTATGACAGGGGAGATTTGTGTTCACTGGCAACCGTAGGTAGACAGTTCTGTATTCTCCCATGCCATCACCTTAATGAGAGCACAGTGTCACCCTGCCCTGGGACACTAGCACCTCTGCCACTACTGTCCGTCTAGCCCACCTGGCTCGATCACATGGAGAGCGTCAGTTGGGAAGCTCGGTCCAACTCTGAAGCTGGAGCTGCTCTTGGCAAAGCTCTGGCTTAATAGGAGGCTTCTCCCTGGTGTGTTGATAAAGAATAGAGTGACTGGAGTGGTGGTTGTCTCAGCAAAGGGAGCAGAGCAGACACAGCAACGTCAGAGAAAGCTGTTCAGAGTGGCTGTGGCTTCAGCTGACGAGGAGACCCAAGAGGAGGGAGTCAAGGTTGTGAAGTCTGTGGAGGCAAGACCATGACTTTGAACTTCATCTGGTAAGCAAAGGGGCACTACAAGTGGCTTTGTTTTTTTGACATAAGGGCTGACTTGATCAGATTTGCATTTTAGAAGAATTTGTGGCTCAAGTGTAGAGAGAGAAAGAGAAGGAGGCAAGGAGAGCAGCTGGGGGAACTTCTGCCACACTCCTGATAGATGTGATGGTGGCTGCTTAGGACATGGAGAGCTAAGGAGCGGGGCAGTGATGCATGGGAGGCCCCATGGATGGGACGGTGCATCCGTCAACACGGAAGTGTAAAGAGTCCAGAGCAGCAGTCTCCCCAGGTCTGACTGTCACAGCCACGTGGGGATGGCAGGGGAGGGCTTCAGGGACAAACAAAGCAACCAATTCCATTTCACGTGAGGTACAGTTGAACGGGTATGAATCGCCTACATTGCCAGTGTGAAAGGGGCTAGAAAATTAGATCTATGTTTAGCAAAAAAGTAACGAATAAATAAATTTTAAAAATCATCTTCCAATCTAAAGAATGAGAAACAGTGAGTAAACAAAAGGTTAACATACACCTGACTTCTACATGTTTTGCTTTTGCTTGTCTACGCTTTCTAAAATTTCCCCACTGAACATAAATTATTTTTTGGAAAAGAAAAATTAATAGAAAGTCATTTTTAACAGGAAAGCATGTAGTCATCAATGAAAAGGAAGGAAGCAAATGAAAGATTGATGTGACACAGTAGGTGTGAAGTGCAACGGGGAGTGCAGTGAGCCCTGCAGCAAGGCCGGGGCGCGGCCATCCCGCCAGGGACACACAGCTCCCACTCCCGCCTCAAGGCTAGGGCACGGCCATCCCACCAGGGACACACAGCTCCCGCTCCCGCCTCAAGGCCTGGGCGCGGCCATCCCTCCAGGGACACACAGCTCCCGCTCCCGCCTCAAGGCCCGGGCACGGCCATCCCGCCAGGGACACACAGCTCCCACTCCCGCCTCAAGGCTGGGGCGCGGCCATCCCACCAGGGACACACAGCTCCCACTCCCGCCTCAAGGCCTTGGTGCGGTCATCCCGCCAGGGACACGCAGCTCCTGCTCCTGCCTCAAAGCCTGAGTGAGGCCATCCTGCCAGGGACACACAGCTCACACTCCCGCCTCAAGGCCCGGCACGGCCATCCCGCCAGGGACACACAGCTCCCACTCCCGCCTCAAGGCCTGGGTGCGGTCATCCCACCAGGGACATGCAGCTCCTGCTCCTGCCTCAAAGCCTGAGTGAGGCCATCCCGCCAGGGACACACAGCTCCCACTCCTGCCTCAAGGCCCAGGTGCAGCCATCCCGCCAGGGACACACAGCTCCCACTCCCGCCTCAAGGCCGGGGTGCGGCCATCCCGCCAGGGACACACAGTTCCCACTCCCGCCTCCCCTAGCATCACAACAGAGGGCTTCTTCAGATGGCTGCTCCTTTTCTGGAAGGTTCAGCCCCACATCATGCTCACCTCCTGGAAACACACCCCACCACCACCACCACCTTCATGTATGGCTTTTATCTTTCACCAAAACACACCAGACGGTATCTGTGCCTGTGCTGGGGCAGAGGGAGGGGAGGTGTTCCAGACAGGAAGGAGAGCAGCACCCTGTACAAGCCAGTCCTCCACGTCGTATTCTCTCTCTTCACCTTCACAGCCCACTCAGTATTAAGATGCTCATTTGAATTTAGAAACAGAGTGTATTAGTCCATTTTTATGCTGCTAATAAAGATCTACCCAAGACTGGGCAATTTACAAAAGAAAGAGGTTTAATGGACTCAGTTCCACATGGCTGGGGAGGCCTCACAATCACGGCAGAAGGTGAAAAGTGGGTCTTAACATGGTGGCAAACAAGAGAAGAGAGCGTGTGCAGGGAAATTCCCCTTTATAAAACCGTCAGTTCTCGTGAGACTTACTCACTATCAGGAGAATAGCATGGGAAAGACACACGCCCATGATTCAATTATCTCCCACTGGGTCCCTCTCACAACACGTGGGGATTATGGGAGCTACAGTTTAAGATGAGATTTGGGTGAGGACACAGTCAAACCATATCACTGAGACTCAGCTGTGTCGAGGAATTTGCCCCAAACCCCAGTGACAGTAGGTAGCAGGACCAGGAGGGCGGTGCTGCGTCCCAGGCTGAAAAGTCCCCGGGGAAGAACAGTGATTCTGAATGCGCATTCAGGAGTAGGCTCGCTTGGTTCACAATTCAGCCCCACCACTAGGAGCTGTGTGACCCAGGGAAAGATGGCCGCCAGCCTACCATCTGTGGTAGGTTCTTAATGAGCATTTGAGTGAAAGAATTCATGGCTGGTGCTTAGACCATGCCAGGTGCAATACAGGCACTCAATACATGTTTGCAGTGGTTATTTTCTTTTCAGCACTCCACTCTGCCCCTCCAACTACTCCAGAGCCTCACTGTGAAGACACCCCCCTCTTTGGCAGCTCACTGACTAGTTTCTTCAGGTAGGCTCCAAGATGGCAGCTTCTCTGTGGTAAAGAGGGTGTTGAAAAGACGTCAGCTGTAAAGGTCTGTTAAAACCAAGTTCTCTACTGCATTCTGGTTTTCCTGATCATCCAAGAATATCTCTAAGCACTGTAATTCCTGTCCTCAGAGCTGTAGGAAACATTCAATTTGATTCTTTTCGCCAGATGTTGATAAAGTCACAGTATGAGCTCTGGTGAGTTCTAGAACTTCATGGAGTCTGACAGAACTCCCAGTATGTCGCTGAGTCACTTATAATTTAGTCATATACATGAGAAAACTGTTAGTGAACAGGGACTGTTTGAGGGAAAGGAGAAGGAAATACAGCCCCAAGAAATGAACAGAAGAGGATGAGGCAAGGTTGCAAAACTAGAGGCTGGAAGACAGCAGGTGGAGAAGGAGGGATCCTCCTGCTGGGATGCAGCCCCTCTGAAGGTGTGGTGTTTCCATTTCCAGCTCTTTCCAGTGGTTTGTCCGCCTGCAAACATATCATGATATTGATTAACTAACTTACAGCAAGAAATATAACCATGTGGTAGCTGATTACCATTGTCCCCTCCCTGAAGGCACAGATACACAGGAAGACACATTATCATGAAAAGGCAGGTTGGCCATCTTGAAACCAGAGCCATTGGAGTGAGTCGAGGAAATCTTATGGCTGTGGTCACTAACCTAGGACCCCAACGTCCTGATGCTTTTCTGTGCCTGACTCTGCACATGACACCATCTCCCTGGGGTGCATTGTCAAAGTTCTGCCATCCTATGGAACAAGATATCACATGAGGAGCTTTCTCTGAGGCATCAAGAACATAATAGATTTTAAACCACAAGTGAATTATGAAATAGACCTCAATGTAAACATTTGAAGTAGGTGATCAAGAACTGGTTAGATAATTCGCCCACATCAAGGACATAAAGGGGTCAGGCTTGATAAGTAGATGGTGGTGAAAAGGATTTCTTTGGAGTAAACTATGAGACACCTTCATGGGAGTGAGTGAGGGAGGTGGGTGGCCCCCTTCATCTCAAGCCGAGAGACTGACATCTGTGGTGTTGATTGTGACCTTGCTCCACGTGCCCTGGATTTTGGAAGGTCTGGTGGACTATGTCTGCCACCTGAGTGAAGAAGCCATTGATGAGAAGCTGTGGGCTGTGCAGAGAGGAGCACCAGCACGGTAGGCGTGAAGTCCACTTCCACTAAGAGGCGGTGCTGTCCAGGGCCCAGGTGTGGGCACGGAGGAGAGACAGTGAATCTTAACGCCTGCTCAGGGGACTTCCTGGAAAGGTTCTGGGACCACCAGCAGGAGAGTCTGGCAGAGCAGACTTCGCACAACCATGGGCTGGAGCTGAGCAGCAGCAGGGGAGCCTGCGTCCCCACCCCAGGGAGGGCAGGAGAGCCTATCCGGCAGGGTCTACAGCAGTTCTACAGGGGACTCAGCAGCAAACACAAGGCCATGGCCATCGTTTGACGGAGTGCTGTTCTTCCAAGGGCTTAGTCACACATGGGGCATCACAGCTGTAAGCCAAGGCCAATGCCTGAGACACAGTAGGCACCACTCCTGTGTCACTTACATCTCTCTAAATACAGGAAAGTAAGGAAAGAACCCAGAGTTCCATCAGGCAGAAAATAATTGAGAGAAGGAAACTTGCTGCCACCTTAATAGGATGCCTTCGGGCTACACAAATCAGATGGAATAGTTAGGTAATGGTACAAACTATTAAACCCAAGGGTCAGCTAGAGCGTGGGACCTGAGGCTTCCTATTTTATAAAAGATTCAGCCAGTCCCGGTCTAGTGTTGCAAATATAATCCTGCTTGTATCAGCTGGGGTTAGTTCAGAGAAACAGAAGCACTAGGAAGTGATAGACCATATTAAAGATTTATTATAGAGACTTAAATTTATGCAATTATGGGAGCTGGTTAGAGAGTCTCTGTGAAGCTGTTTTCTTTGTGTCTAGTGCTGGTGCTTGAAGTCTGCAGGGCAGGCAGTCAGATTTGGAGAGCTAAAAATGATCTCCTAAATCATTTCCATACAAAACTAGAAAGAAAAACAGTGATGCCGTTGGCTAATTTGCCTGCAGGAATAGATAAGGAGAGCTCCATGCTGGGGATGCCTGAGGTGGTTTCTGTAGATCCCCAAGAAGGCCACTAGCCCCAGAATTCTTCCTGGAAGTGAAGTTTGCTGGGGAAAAGCATTTACATTCTCATCCATCATTTCCAAACCAATAATCCATTATTAACAAAAACCCATCATCCATCACTAAGTGGGGTCAAGGGGAATGAGTTGGGGGAAAAGAGGATTCAGGTCAGGAAGTGGAGAGGAAACTTCTGATAAACCGGACGGTTGTCAAAAGCCTTTCTTGTGCCTGTCATGCTTCCCTGGAGCCTCAAATCAACCCATTGGGCAAAACGGCCAGGCATTATTGTCCTCTGTTTATAAATAAAGAAACAGAGGCAGGTGCTACCTGGATGGGCCTCAGTGTCCTGACTCCTGGGATGGAAAGAGGCAAAGACCAGGCTGTCAGGTGCCAGGGACAACCTCAGCCACTCCACTCCAAACTCCTCTGCTCATCAGACAATAAGAAGACAGACCTCAGTGAGGTGCCTTCTCTTCTGCAAGGCATCCCTGACATCCCTGAACCCTTCCCTCTGAATCCAACCTCACGCCACACGCTCCCTAGCCTCTGTACCGCCAGCAGGATGGGCCACTGAATGGTCTGAGTTTGTAAGGAGCCAGAGGATTGATTTCACAAACCAGTATCAGATTTCAGCATGCATCTCAGTCCATTTCTGCTGCTATAACAAAATAGCTGACACCAGGTAATTTATAAATCATAGACATTTATTCTTCACAACTCTGGAGGCTGAGGCTGGAAAGTCCAAGATCAAGGTGCTGGCAGGCTTGGTGTCTGGCGAGAGCTGCTCTCTACTTCCAAGATGATTCCTGTCGCTGTGTCCTCCAGAGAGGGTGAACACTATGTCCTCAAGTGGTAAGAGGGACAAATCACCCCCGCTAGCCCTTTAATAAGATAAAAATCCATTCATGAGGGCAGAGCCTGCAAGGTCCCCTCACCTCCTAAAGGCCACACTCCTTTTCTTGTTGCACTGGGGATTAAATTTCAGCATGAATTTTGGAGGAGATGCAAACATTCAAACCATAGCAGCATCCCAGGCTAAAATCAATAGAGCTAGGCCAGCACAAAATGTGAGAAACAGCTTCATCTACTCCCACCCTCATCTCATGGATAATAAATCATACAGAGAAATGGAGGCCTTAAATACAGAAGGGAATCCCAACGTGATAGCTGGCATTCTCAACACACTCACAGAGAGAACTCAAAATGCGGATGCTTGGAGCACCTGATCCAGCAGGTCGGGGTTGGCTTTAGACTTTGCACTTTCAGCAAACACCCTTAGGAGACTCTAGGTGACCCCAGGTAGAAAGCATCATGCCAGGGGAAGTATTATTCCTATTGTATGGACAAGGAAAGGGGACCCAGCTGGCTTAGGTGGCTTGTCCCAGGCTCCACAGCAATAGAGCTGCACAGAGAGGCCCTCCTGCCCTGGCCCCAGCCTTTTCTTCCTCCCACACACTACTTCTTGGTGGGAACCATATCACAGTCACCTGTAACCCGGCAATAATATGAATGAATGAATGAATGAATGCTTTCCTGCAGGACTACATCCAGGCATGTTGCTGTGTATCCATCTGGGACAGAGGCGGGTAACAGAAAACATCAAAAGTGAGTGTGCATTCTGTGTTGCAGGCTCATGACATTTGCCCCTTGGATGATTGTTTTGAAAGAAGAAAGTCTATAAGTTACTGTGTTGATTTTAAAATATTCACTCTTCACTAAAACTCTGGGGGGAATAGACCAATGGCAGAAGAGACGAGAGTTGGCATTTATTTTCTCAACACTCTCCCTTCACTGCCTGAGCAGGCTCACATCCGTCCAGGGTGCTTCACAGCTGAGTGGCATCGTTGGGCACAGCTTAACTGTTTCCAACTTTGCTTTTGCAATCAGACCAAAAGACAAACACTTTTTCACTTTAATTCCTTCCACCCAGAATGCAAATTGACCTTATTTTAATTTGAGGAGCATGCCTCAGCCCCTAGACATTTTACCTATCTGACAGCGGGAATGAATATTTTCCTTATACAGCCCTTTCACTTTAGCCAATTTGACTGATTAATTGAAGAACTCTTCTTCAGCCTCGCAAAAAGATGTCTGGCAGCCGTGATATTATGGTCACATCGCTTCTGTGCTTTTGCAGCACAATGACATCGTGAGCAGAACACATTTATCAGCTGGCCAGGGACGCCGGGACCTGCCACCTGCCAAACCTAGCAGTTACACTTTGCAGTTTCCCCGATTAAAAAGTGTTTAAACATCTGCTACTTAAACGATACTTAAAAAGTAATAAATTAAAAACAGGGGGAATGGAACTTAAATAGAGAAAGTGGGCAGGGAACTAAAAGGTCTATATAAATAGAGAAGCCATATATTTTCATTTCTGAAATGATCCCTTGACAACTTAAAAGTAAGCACTAACTCGAGTGTCCAGGGTATAAAATAAATCTGAATAAGCTTAATGAAAATCAGGCAGTACTCCATAAAGAAACAAACTATCTTTGCCCTCATGCTTCTAATGGGTCTGAGTTAGTTTTACATGGACTTTCAGTGAGGAGAGGGTCACTCAGCCAGGAGGAAAAGAGCAGAATCTTGTCTGACTCGGCCAGGCTGAGCTTTATAGGGAATGGCCTGGCAGCACTGAAAACTGTAAACACAAAAGATTCTTTTATTGGGTCTGGTTACTTTTTTAAAGGATTTGTCGATTTTCTGGTATGTATATTTCATTTTTTAAAGAACCTTCTCTCTTAACAATCAGTCATAATTAGCAACGACTGTATCTTTGCAGCTTTATTTTGGCATTTGTTTTCATCTCTATTAAAACTTTGAGATGGGGCACGGTGGCTCACACCTGTAATTCAAGCACTTTGGGAGGCTGAGATGGGGGGATCAGTTGGGGTCAGGAGTTTGAGACCAGCCTGGCCAACATGGTGAAACCCCATCTCTACTAAAAATAGAAAAATTAGCAGGGCATGGTGGAGGGCATCTGTAACCCCAGCTACTTGGGAGGCTGAGGCAGGAGAATCGCTTGAACCCAGGAACTGGAGGCTGCAGTGAGCTGAGATAGTGCCACCGCTCTCCAGTCTGGGCTACAGAGTGAGACTGTCTCAGAAAAGAAAAAAAAAATTAGATAACATTGTGTTGCCCATTTAGCTGAACTATCTCTTTCATATACATGCTGTTATTTAAGAATATTCTAACCCACAATATTCTCCATCACATCTGTCTCAAAAAGAAAGGTAAATTTCTAGAATTAAAAGTTTGGTTGGAGCATCATATGTAAAATGAATGATGGAAACTCATGGGAACACAGCCGCTTGAGTCAGTTCTATCAGTTTACACCAGTGGAATTCAGCATCTCTTCTGGATCACACACAATTTCATCTCCCACCCTCTTCTCATTTCCCTGATGAATATCTCCACCACTTTGTACTAGTAATTTATTCTTTGTTAACAATAATTGCTTTGGCACTTAGCTCAAAAATGGAGTTTCTTTTTTGCACATTGCTTACGTTACAGATGTGGGTGAAGGGATTTGTATAAATAAACATTCAGAATGTGTATAATTTCTGCAGCTTGCAGTTGTTCCTCACCCTTTTCCGGTCCGCACATAACACCAGTTCTCTCTTTGGTCTCTTTTGCAATTACAGGAAACTTTAACTGGGGCTCTAACTGAATATGTGTTTCACCCATGCATGGTAGAAATCTTGGTGTTGAAACAAGAGTTCAGGGCTTAGAATTAGCTGACCTGGGTCCAGCTCTCACTCCGCCTGACACTGGTGAGTGACCTTTAGGAAGATAGTTTTCCTTTATTTTCCTAAATTTTCCTTTCTTTCTCTTTTCTAGAAGTAAAAATGGGCATAATAACAACCTCACATAACTCCCAGGACCATTGTTGAAGTTCAAGTGAATGTGTGTGTGCATGCAATCATTCCCAGGCTTTATATGATGACTCTGTTCAGTAAATTCTGCCTCACGGTAATACACGTAAAAATAAATTAAAAGAAGGGCTTATAATCGAAGACCTGTAAAGGTGCCTCCCTGTTCCTTCCAGAAAAGCAGTGGATTCCAAGAATAGATACTTAAGTCTTCAGGGTTATTATTCTTTTAAATAACATTTGTTGTTTTTTCCTAATTTACAGGTAAATACATGTTTTTCCTAAAAACAAAATTGAAAAAGCAAAATATCACTGAAAATAAGAGGTAACAATTCTTAACATTTTAATGTTGTTCTCTGCCATTCTACATCTATGGAGATACATGCTTTTCATTCTTATAAAATTTGGATCACAACACATGTGAATCTTTTTTCCTGTTATTAACTGTTTCCTTTGGATGGTTCCCAAGAGTGAAATTACTCCATCAAAGAGTAGTAACTATTTGAAGGCTCTTCATAAATTCATCTGCATCTTTTGAGAAAATCTGTACAAATTTAAAATGTTGTAAGTAGGGAATGAGAAGCTTACTTTGCATCAGCATGTCAAGCACTAAATGTCATTATCTTTTCAAAATCTTTGCCAAGTGTTATTTCTTTTTTATTGATGCTAAATTATTTTTAAGTATCTGATTACCATTTGTGTTTCTTATTTTGCCCATTGTATTTGTCAGAAAAACGTTGAGCTGCAGGTAAGAGAAAATTTGACTTCCAATGAAATCACGTTTTTTAAGAAGTCTGGAGAATTTGGCTTTAAGCGTTGGTTCCGCAACTCAACAATGCCAATGACAGTTTTCCTGCCAATCTCACGGCCTCTCATGCATGTGGGCAAAATGGCTGCTGAAGACCCAGCATTGCATCCT
Organism: Cheracebus regulus; assembly: GCA_963574635.1. Classification (NCBI taxonomy): domain Eukaryota; kingdom Metazoa; phylum Chordata; class Mammalia; order Primates; family Pitheciidae; genus Cheracebus; species Cheracebus regulus. The sequence continues at coordinate 10,176 of CAUYQU010002993.1, forward strand.
TATTCAAGTCAGAAAGAAGGGAAGAAGAACAAGGCAGCCATATCTGTTCCCAAACACTCCCCATAAAGATTTCTGCTTATGTTCCATTGGCCAGAATTATGCAACATGGCCACCCTAGCCACAAAGAGCCTGGAAAGATCATTAGTTTTTCCAGACTCTATAATGGAGATGGGCAAGAGTGAAGGAGGTTTGAAAATGGATGTTGGGTTACCCAACAGTTATGGTCTTGTCTTTTGCACATCTTCACCATAAGCTTTTTGTAATGATATTTTAAATGGCGGCCAGCCTCCCTGGCAGTCCCTGGAAGAAATATTAGCTATTATAGAATAAATAAAACTGTTGGTGATTATCTTATTCTATTCTACATATGTTGACCACATGAGAGGCAGCTGGATTACTTACCCATGTCTGCATTTTCAAAGCAGCAATCTCCATGTGACTCATATACTCATTAGAAACCACTGTTCCTTTTCTAGTTCATGACACCTTAAGTGCATTTGGCGTGTTTCTTCACTAAAGCCACCATGAAAAATTCTTATATTTCTGTATGTCATACTCTGGTGGAAAACACATCTTTATTTCAGGTGCACTCTGTCCTCCAAGGCCCTGAGGAGTGAATTCCATACATACCACACAGTCTACCTCTTATATCACATCCTCCCAAGCTCACTCTCCAAATTTTATCAGAATCCATCCACAATTACACAGGATGGTACAACTGTTGAAGAAGGAGAAACTCAATTTCAAGTGTATAAATGTGTAGAAATGCTTTCATATTTTCCTGGTTATGTATTACTTAATTTTATTATGGTTGTTCTTTGAAATGGTTGTTCATTATTTTCATGGTGAGATAGCACAGTGTCTGGAGAAGAACTACTATTTGGGTTCCAATCCTGGATTTGCTGTCTCCTATGGGGGACCACAGCAAGTTATATACCCTCAGTTATGTCTTAGCATCCTCACTTGTTAAATATACTAGTATTAATAATACAGAAAACATATAGTTTATGAGAAGATTAAATAAGATAACTTGCATATAGCCCTAGCTCAGTGCTTGGCACCTGATCAATACTTAATAATGAATTTTTATTAGCATTATTAGATTCTTGATATGTGTGTGTTGTATACATTATTTCATATGTGTGTGTAATATGTGGGTGACATACATTAATATTTATATGTAGCACATTAATTCTTCTGGATTTATTTCAATGTTTATGAGAGAATCTAATTAAATCTTTTTTCCAAATACAGTTAATTTTTCTATACCACTTTTTGAGTAATTCATTCCTTCCCGATCAGTTTGTGGTATTTTCTTTCCTGTGTATGGTTCTGTTCTTATATACACTAGGATCTATTTCAACACATCTTACCTGATACACTAGAACGTTATAGCAGTAGTCAGTCATTCTGGTTGCTGTTAGAATCATTCATAGTATGCCGAAGGCTGGTTAAAAATTTGCAGAAGCAAACCTGTTTGGATTGTTCCTTCAAATTGTAACAAAAAACAATCCAGAGAAATTGGGAAGTCACATGTAATAAGTGAAATATTTGTTTTTAATTTAGGAGGAAAGGTATTGAGAGCTTACTATGTGCAAGGCACAGAACTAATAGCCCACCTATTTCCCATGTGAGATTATGCCCATTGTACAGTCAAGGAGACTGAGATAAGAGACGCTCACCACACCATCAAGGCAGAGCCAGGATCCAGGCCTAGCAACCCAGACCCTGAAGGGCTCTGCTAGGTGATCCCTTCACTGATCTCTGCATATGGGAAGAGTCTCTAACTATAAACAACATGGAAAAGAATAACAGAAAATATGTCAGCAGATTGGACTAAATAACAATATTAAACACTCTATATGTTTTAAAAAATGTCTTAGAAGCAAATAACACTGCTTCTTGGCCTTTTGGATATAAGCAAGTGTAAAAGCAAATGACAATGTAGGGAAATATCTGTAACAATAAAAAAACTTACAAAATTATCTTGGAAACTGATGAAAAAACACTAATGACGTCAAACGCAGAAACCATAAAAGAAATAATGAACAGATTTGGCTTGATAGTCATTTAAGCTTTTCTTATCAAGAAATACCATACACAAAATTGTTAGCAGAAGTTAACTAACCTGGCCGGGCGCAGTGGCTCATGCCTGTAATTCCAGCACTTTGGGAGGCTGAGGCGGGTAGATCACCTGAGGTCAGGAGTTCAAGACCAGGCTGGCCAAGACGGTGAAACCCCATTTCTCCTAAAAATACAAAATTAACTGGGTGTGGCAGCACACACTTGTAATCCCAGCTATTTGTGAGGCCGAGGCAGGAGAATCGCTTCAACTCAGGAGGTGGAGTTTGCAGTGAGCAGAGATTGTGCCATTGCACTGTAGTCTGGGCAACAGAGAGAGACTCCATCAAAAAAAAAGTTAACTAAACTAATTAAAATATATTTTAACACAGATAATACACTCTTAATATCCTTTTTAAATAATTTTTATTAAACTTTGTTAAAGCAAAAGACAAGCAATTCAATGTGAATATGAGCAAAACTGTAAATTTTTTTCACAGAAAGAGAAATACAAATTGACAATTGACATACAAAAAAATTTTCAACTTCACTCACTTATAATCAAAGAAATGCAAACAAGGATAATAATGGAATTTGTTTTGTCAATTTGGAAAAGACAAACACATAAATCCTTATGTTGATGAAAACAGAGAATGAGACATTCTCATGTAGACACTCCTTACAAGAATATAAATTGGTATCAGCTTTTTGGAGGGCAAGTTGGCCATGTATGTCAATGACCACAAGAATTTGCATACATTTTTCTCAGCAATGAGAGAATGTTTAAGGAAAAAGTGCAAATTTAAAGGAAAAGCTAAGGATATGCATAGTGATTTCTCTTTGCTTTATTTATATATTAAATATTAAAACCACCCTAATGTCCAACAATATAGGATTGCAATGAAGTAAATAAACTATGATATATTTATACAGAGGGGAAACTGATGCTTTAAAAGAATATTTAGTTCAATAAAGAAATACCTGACTGTGGGAATATAGTCACACAATAGAAAATAATGCACTAATTTAAAATGGCATTGTGGAAACTGTGGCAAGATGTTCACAATTTATATTTGAATATAGTAAGCAACAGATACAGAATTATATGGTATGATCCTATTTGTAACATAAAATGTAATACATACATATAATTTTGTATATATGAAAAAGCTAAGGATGTACTTATTTTCTAAGTTTATTCTAAGTTTTCTGTGATAAAAAGGGATTCAGTTTCAGGACAAATACTGTTAGCTGCCAAACCTAAAGCATTACTTCTTCCTTCTTGCTAACTAAACCTCAATATTATCCACACAGCCTGAACCAGCTCAGGGAATGAGTAATGACTGGTCTAGGCTTAGAGTGGACATGATTTAAAATAATAATAATTAAGGAATTTTCAAGAGAAAAAGCACTTCAAAAGTTTTTGAGAAATGAGGAAAATGTCTTTGCTCAGTCTGCTATGACAAAATACTATGGACAAGATGACCTATAAACAGCAGAAATTTATTTCTCATAGTTGTGGAGGCTGGGAAGTCCAAGATCAAGGTGTCTATAGTTTCAGTGTCTGACGAGGACCCACTTCCTGGTTATAGACAGATGTCTTCTGCGTCTGTCCTTGAAACGAACCCAGTTGCTCCATAGACAGGTTTTTTGTTTTGTTGTGTTTTGTTTTAATAAACATAGAAATTGAAAATTCTAGTCTTAAAACTTGAAATTTATATTTGTTTTATCTGAGTTCCTTCCTCAGGACATGAGCTTCAGGCCACTCAAAAAAAGCACCATAGATCTGAAACTCTCCAGATTACTACATCTTGGCTATGACGTGCTAGGAGATTTTGGGCTGAGACAATGGGGTCTTCTAAATATACAATCGTATTTATCATTATTGCTTCCTTGCCCCCCCCCAGTTCTATTTTCTTACATGTTGTTACACTGCTTCCCTGCTATAGAAACCCCTAGCTTTCGTGTGTCAGGGAGATGGATTTGAGACTGAGTTCCCATCTCCTTGGCTGCAGAACCTGACTAAAGCCTTCTTCCTTGGCAATACTTCTTGTCTCAGTGATGGCTTTCTGTGCCACGAGCAGCAGGACCTAGATCACACCTCTGGTGTTACAGTAACATCCTCACACAGAGGAAGGTGAGAAAGCTCTTTGGGGCCTCTTCTATGGGGGCATTAATCTCCTGCATGAGGGCTCTAACCTCATAACCTAATCACCCTCCAAAGGCCCCACTTCCACACAAACCACTTGGAGGTTAGGATTTCTACATGTAAATCTTGGGGAGAGACAGAAACATTCAGACCACAGCAGAAAGTCTAAATATTTTTAAAAAGAAAAAGAAGGAGAAGACAGAGGAAGAAGAAGAGAGGAAGAAAAATAGAAGAAGAAAAAGAAATCAGGAGATGTAAAAAAAATAACATATCATCACTCTTGGAATCAGAAAACAACAAAGCCACAGTGATGCCCATGTGATTTCGTGAGGGAGAAAGTGCAGCAAGATTTCCTTTGGAGGGGATGTAGTAGCGTAACATTTTTATAAGCAACTTTTATGGAAAAAAAATTTGACTTTACCATTTTTTATATATTCTGATTAGGTAATTTCATTCTAGTAATCTGTCCTAAGGAAACAATCTGTGGGCAAAGCAGAGGTGGTTTTCTTTTTCTTTTTCTTATTTGAGACAGAGTTTCACTCTTGTCACCCAGGCTGGAATGCAGTGACATGATCGTGGCTCACTGCCACCTCTGCCTCCTGGGTTCAAGTGATTCTCCTGTCTCAGTGTCTCTAGTAGCTGAGATTATAGGAACCCACTACCATACCCAGCTAATTTTTGCATTTTTAGTAGAGATGGGGTTTAACATATTGGCCAGGCTTGTCTTGAACTCCTGACCTCAGGTGATCCACCTGCCTTATCTTCCCAAAGTGCTGGGATTACAGGTGTGAGATACCATGCCTAGCCAGCTGAGTTATTTACAGCAATAAAATATCAAAGGTTTAAATGTCCAACATGAGGGAAGGAATCACTCTAATGAAGTTCTATATCCTTCTTTAAACATGATTATTCAGAGATCTAAATAGCAGGAAAGTGTTTGAAATACTATTTTTCAGCAACAATGTATAGAGGGAAAATGTCCAGAAAGAAAAATGGAAGGAAATACGCCAATATATAATGAATTGTCTCAGGAATAGAGAGAAAATATTATTATTTTTTACTACTTGGTATTTTTATGTTTCTAAACTCTGTATAATAAGCATACATTTCTTTGAAAAGATAAGAATAAAAATAAATTAAAAGAATTAGTAATAATTATATTAAAAGAGTGTTTCTTTGGTAAGAAAATGGGATGACTTTGCCATGCCTGCTAGCCATTGTGCTATGGCAGAAGTAATCAACCTGCATTGTATTCTGAGTATTTCCTCCAGAAAACAGCTCTGATAGGCAGTCCAATCTCAGAGGCAGGTGAAGAGGAGCATCACAAAAGTATCCTCCAGAACCCCTGTGTCTCTATCTGCTTTTATATCAGCTGCTCCTGCGACACTCCTATAACAACCAACAAACCAGCCCCAAAGCTGGTGGAGTCTAGTGAGAAATTCATTTCAATGAGTTTGAGCTTCTGTTGTCTTCATGTGTATGTCTTTTGTGTCAATAAGTGATTTTCTCTATAGTAGAATATAGATTTTTCCATTTTTTCCTGCAATGCCTGTATATTACTCTTTAATCAGAAAGATAGGACCACAGTTTTAAAAAAATATTCTTAAAAAATAATTGAAGAGGCTTTAAAAGTAAAGATCAAAAGAAGAAATATTTCTATTTTTTCTCTAATAAAATTTCAAAAGTGTTTCAGCTTTGAGTTAAAGAGGGTGTGGCATATATCCCAAGACCCAAAAAAGAATCTATTAATTTCCATATTGCCGTTTCACACTACTACACCAGAGTTGATACAGACTGTGTATGACCCAAGAAGCCAAAAACATTTATCATCTGACCCTTTGCAGAAAGGTTTGCTAAACTTTGACATTACATGCCATGACATTAAGAACATTTGAGTTTGCAAAGTCTGTCTTACAGAAGCTATATATGTTTCTTTCAATGATGCTGCTTTTAAAAATTCAACCTTAAGCTTTCTTTACAGAAGCACACTGAATCAATTTGGATTGCTTCTGGCTGTAAGGAATAGGAAAGCCAACAGTGGCTTCTAGACACAGGGTGAGCTCCCCTCAGGCAGAAGGCCAGGACAGACTCTCTGGGGCCATCTGGCTGTTTCCAACTTTTCATCATTAGCAAGAGGTGCTTGTCTCTGTGCTTTTGCCTTATGATCACAAGGTGGCTGCTGCACCACCGTCCTCACGTTCAACATCCAGCAGGAAAAAAAAGAAAAAGATAACTAGAACAAAGGCAGAAAACCAATTCCTTTTTATTCCAGAGGTCCTGCTCTTCCTGCGATTTATAGCTTCTTTTCAATGCCCTAAGTTATGCCCTATGGCTTCTGGAAACAGCAGAGTTGCCTGAGTGAGTTATTTTTTTTCTTAGGTGTGTTGAGGCTGCAAACTATATGAGGGTTTTGTTAGAAAGAAAGGGGACAATATGTACATTGGATGGGCAGCTGATGGTGTCTGCTGCAAACACATACAGCATTACCACCAAAAAGCCTATGTATTGATGCGTCGAATGTGTAGTTTACTTTCAAATTGTCTTACTGCGAACAGTAAAATGAATGCAAACCCCTAGGTACTGACCAAGCTTGTCCCTGCCCTGCCTAGTTGTCAGCCCTGTTTCCTAACATGAGGCTATCCTTTCTAGAGTTCTGAGGACTCCCTTCATATCTCTCCCAGATAAAAGCTCTAAAGGTGGAGACAAAGCCCCTGAGGCTGGGAGAGCTCACCCACCCACCCTCAGCAGCACATCTATTCAGGGATATGAAATACCTTCTCCTTGCTACAGGTACCCCTAGTTTTAGTGGTTCGGTTTACTTCCTCCCATCTCCTACAAGGATAAACAATTTGTGTCTGTAGAGACTGCCCTTGGCCTTGTCTTTGGTAATCCACACTCTTGAGTTATTTGGGGTGTTCCTTTGTGTTGGGGGGGCACATGCACATCTCACGGCTCCTTAAAGAAGTTCCAGAATCCAGATAAATGAGCAACTTCCTTGTCCCTGCAATTTTAACTCATCTAAAAGAACCACTCTTGATTTCTGAATGGTTCCTCCATTGTACCACAGATTTCTGCCAGGTATTTCTTAATTAACAGTTCAAAATTTCTTTCTTCCCTGAATTGCTTAACAGCACAAAAAAAAATGCATAATCTTTAAGTAAACTCAACAAAGTCTGTTTAATAAAGGCATTACACTTTGCATTTCTTCTTCAATATTTATGAATTCTAGATGTGGAAGAGGATTTATCACGATAAAGCATCTATATTTCAAACCTACCAGTGATTTATTTCTCAGCAGTGACCAAACTTACAAGATAAAAAAATGCAGAATGATGTGCAACAATTGAACACAGGTGGGAATGTCCGCCCTCCGTCACTGTGCTAGTTCCACATTGTGTTGTTTTGTTGCCATTGTCTGCCCAGAAGCCACCTTGAGAGTATTTGTCCGGCATCCTCTCACTGATTGATTTACTCACTGCCATCATCCAAGGCAGAAGATGCTGAGAATCATAAAAGCAGGGACCCATTCCAGAATTCTAAAGGGCTAAAGTTGAAAATAGTCCTAGTGATTCCCTAAGCTACTTTCTTTCTTTTTTCTTTTTTTTTTTTTTTTTGAGACAGAGTCTTGCTCTGTCGTCCAGGCTGGAGTGCAGTGACCCAATCTAGGCTCACTGCAGCCTCTGCCTCCTGGGTTCAAGTAATCCTCTGCCTCAGTCTCCCAAGTAGCTAGGATTATAGGTGCCCGCCACCACACCCAGCTAATTTTTGTATTTTTAATAGAGACGAGGTTTCACCATCTTGACCAGGCTGGTCTCAAATCCCTGACCTCATCATCCGCCAGCCTCAGCCTCCCTGAGAACTTTCTAATTTTAGAGACTAAAACCCCCAAACCCAAAGAGGCCAAGATTCCCAAGCCTCTCCCTGCAATTTTAATTGGTATGTTACATTAAACAATGTAATTTGTCTGTGCTCTGTCTTCCTACATTGGACTAGAATTGGCCTTGAAATGCATAAATACAATATGATACTATGGTGGATTCACGTTTCTATGTTCTATTAACACAAAGCGAATAAAACAGAAAGAAAATAAGATTGAACTAAAATATCCTCCCCCTTTGACAATTGCACTCCCCTCCCACTGCTGCCCAAGGAATAGCCCAGGGCCTAAGATCTCTCTCTGCCAGCTGTCAATGCAAAATTCTCTTCGCCCACGGTGGTGTTTGCCATGTGCAGGCAGGGGCAGTGGGAAAAAGTTTATAGAAACTTGGAGTTTCAGTCATCACTTGTAAATGTTCCATGCACATTCACACAGTCAACCAAAAGCATATGTTCCGACAAGTTCACACTCTCCCACTCCCCTCCCTGACATCCTCAGGGTTATGTGGAAGAGACTAGAATGGAAAGCTGTTTCTGGTTTTTGTTTTTGTTTCTATTTTTATTCTTTATTTTAAAGAAGGCAGTTCTAGGAATTAACTGGCTACACTTCTCACCAAAAATTAAGATTGAGAAACACGATGGGTGACCTAAAGGGGCCAATCAAGTACTAGAGAAACCAGGAAACACTAAATAACCAAGCATAGCCTTATTCTCAAGAGGGGTGGAAAGTCTACACAGAAATTAAGTCCAAGGAACACTGAGTTGATTTACAGCTGATCTAACTAATATATTTCAGAGGGAGGAAAACTTTCCTCCCACGACTATATCTCATGAGTTTGCAATACATATCATAAATGATGCAATGAGAGACCTGATCCATATTTCCTGGTATTAACTCTTGGAAAACAATATGATCATCTAAGGGCTGCAAATGAGGTTCTTTATCTGTGCATTGATATCTAAGTTATTGGAGTTTCTGAGGTTGGAAGGCATTCATCTTATTAAAGCCATTTCTTATCCATCATCATCATTGTCGTAATAAAAGGAACGTTTCTTGATTGCCTGCTCTACTTAAAGGCAAATTAGATCTTGCTGGAGCAAAGTCTCTCTGCGTCAGGATTGCTGGGCTTGATGCTGTGGACACTCTCCTGGCTGAGCTCCTAAGCAGATCACTCAGCTGCTGCAAATGTTCTACCTTCATTAAACAAGAGCCTAAACTATGTAGGATTTTTGGCTTTTATTAAAGGAGCGATGTGTTTGGGAACATATTTTCTTCAACATCTGTTGAACTGGCCACTGTAGATTCATTGAGTATGAGAACAGTCACTCACCAGGCTCTCCTGTCAGTGTACATCACGTGGTTTGCCATTTGCACGACATAGAAATAAGCAAATTCATTCAAGACAAACTCAGGAACAACACACTGATTGCACCAGTCCCACCCCAGAGTTATTGATTTCATCATGGATTATAACTTGTAACAGTAGCGATAGTAATTGGCATAGTACTTTATATGTCACAGGTCAACTGAAGAGCTGATTTATCTGTGTTTAGTAGCTCCCCTAGAAATCTCTATCTCCTGGTGTTCACATGCAACCTGAACAGGGCTGACTGGTATTGCCAAGAAGATATTGTAGAAACGATTGTGTGTGACTTCCAAGTCTAGCTCACAAAATACATTGCAGGTTCCATTTTTTTCTCTCCTGGATTACTGACTCTGGGGAGAGGAAGCCACCATGTTGTGAGGACACTCAAGCAGCAACAGCCCTTTAGAGAGGCTCACAAAGATGGGACTAGTGGTCTCCTGGCAACAGCAAGGACAAACCTGAGGGCCATATGAATGAAACATCTTAGAAGCTGATCCTCCAACCTCGAACATTCAGAAGACTACAGCCCTGGCCATTGTGTCTGAAATCCTAGGAGATGCCTTGAGCCAGAACTACTCAGCTAAGCCACTTCTGAATTTCTGACCCATAAAACCTTGCAGATAGTAAATGTTTGTTTTTTAAGCCTTGAAACTTGGGATTTTTAAATGCATCAACAGGTAATCACTACCTTGTAGCTCATGAGCAATGGTAACTAACATTGTAGTTAAAAACATTACAGAGGCAGAAAATTTGAGTTCCATTATACAAAAAGACAAAACAGGCCTGGGGGAAGAATGGAATTGATGTTTCATTTGAATTTCATTTATGCCCTTGTTTGGTCTACTCTCCCTCTGACAAGCACAAAAGCTAGATAAGGAAATTGGGTTTACAGCAGCTAAGTAATAGTCCAAGAATATGCAGAAGTAGTAAATGGCAAAGCTCAGATTCAAACACAATTCTGTCTGCCTTCAAATTCCCATGCTCTATCCCTGTATAAAAATAAAATCTTCTCCAAGATCAATGAAATCTGAAATACTCATCATTTATCACTCTATTCATTCCAGAAAGGGTTTACATGTCTATTATCAGAAATAGTGTTTTATGCTATACAAAATGGGCCATCATATCCACAACGCAAGGCACATCAGCCTCAATGTGATTTACTGAATGTACATTTCAATTTGCTTCCGCACCATGTCTTCCTGCGGGTTCTGAAACAAAAGTGCATTTGGCAAGAATAAGACAAAAGAAAAAGTACTAATAAGGAAGATATTGCTCCACTCTCATCTTAGGCGCACCAGCTAATACAAAGTAGATCTGAGCTAAAAAAGCTGTCCAGTCTGGAAGCTATGAGACTGTGGTAGGCAGGTCCCAAAGCCTAGAATCAGAAGAAGACTATTACTAGGCAGATTTTGACAATGATAGGATGTGACCAACAGCAACTCCCTGCATGTGTCTTGGCTTCAGTTTTGCCATATGTGAAATGATGGCAATATACACACTAGATGTTCCCTAAGATCCTCGCAGGCATCCTATATTATATACGCACAGGCACAGATGCCCACACAAGGCAGGAGCTTGGAGAGGGACCGAGGGAGGAAAAGAAAGAAAAGATAACATAGCTATTTGTAATTTGTCTGCTCCGTATCCACAGCTGCCTCTTTGGGTCATAATTTCTTATGTTTTTTTAATTGCAAAGCCACCCCTCTTCCTCTTCTACTCTTAGTCCATGACCCTGGGTGAGTCTCAACTCAGTTCTAGGAGTGGAGAATGTAACTCAGGCTTGGCCAATGAAAGCACTGGCATCCTCCACCTTGAGGATTAGGTCAGGGATGGATGCATAACCTAAAGGAGTCCCATTAAAATAAATCTCAGGACATAGCAGGAGCTACTCTTTCCCAGTGAGATTGAATCTGGAAGGTTGTTGGCTTAGTTGGAGTTGCCTTAGTCATTTTGCCACCAGTGGCAAAGTCAGTGAAAGAAGGGCTAAGAGACAGAGAGACACTAAATCCTGATGACTCACTGACATCCCGAGACCGCTGGTTCTAAGCAGGAATTCTCTTTTAGGCAGTGTTTCAGTTTAGGCTTCTGCACAAGTAGCTAATGAGACAAGATTTCTAGTGCAAGTAATTGATTTGCGAGATGATCCCAAGAAAACCAATAGAGAAAGGGGGCCATGAAACAGACAAGGGAATGAAGACAGTAAGAGGTGATGTGGTAGGCAGAATTTTGGCCCCTAAAGATGTCTCCATCTCAATCCCTGGAGTCTGTGACTACGTTAGGTTACAAGTCAAAGGTGAATTAATGTTGCAGATGGAATTAAGCTTGCTGATCACCTGACCTTCGGATTGGGAGAATTTCCTGGACTCTCAAGATGGACCTAATGCAATCACAAGGTCCCTAAAGGTGGAAGAAGGAGATCAGAGTCAGAAAGAGATTTGAAGATCCTGTGCTGCTGGCTTTGAGGACGGAAGAGGGAGCCACAAGCCAAGGAATGCGAGTGGCCAGCAAAAGATGGAAAAGACGACGAAACAATGCTTCCCTGGAGACTCCAGAAAGGAATGCACCCCCCTGAAACCTTGATCTTAGCCCATTTCTGGCCTCTGAGCTTCATAACCATAAGGTAATACTATTTTAATCCACTTAGGTTGTGGTCATCTCTCAGAGCAGCCATACAAAACTAACACAAGTGTGTTATCAAGTCAGTGACTGTGTGGGCAGCTGGAGCTCGGTACCACTGGGAAGCTCTGAGAGACAATGCAGGGCATGCTTCAAAGCAGCTTCAATCCCAGGTAAGAAAGCTGGGACATTCGTCTACCAGCCCACAGTCATCCGTGGTTGAGGGCTATTTCCAGGACACACTGTCTAGCACGTCCACGTTGTCAGAGGGTGCTTCATAGGCAGGCAACAAGTCCACAGGCAGAAAGTCCCGGGTGTTTGCAATAAGAAGCCTTTGGTGTGTAGAGGTGTCCAAGGACAACAGCATCTGCAACAAGCACCTTTTAGAGATACATAGTTGGGCCAGGAGTGGCAGGGTGCAGGGCACGGATTTTAATTATCGTGGAAATTGGGGGCTTCTACTAGTATTTATTGGCTGGAGCTGGGTATGTTGAATAACCCACAATGTGTGGAATAATTCTGTACCAAGACTTAGCTCACCCATCATGCCGGAAGCACCCCCTTAAGAAACACTGGCCAAGACCAAGCTGCTCTCCTCCCAGGCCATTGCATCAGACTAAGCAATGCATTTCCTTCCTCTGTGAGCTGGTTTGGAATGAATTCCCCTTCACTTAGCCCAGAGAACTTCAAGTGCTACTTGCAGATGACAGAGAGAGACAGTAATCGATCAAGATCTAGGTATCCCTTTTTGTAAATGTCCAACAATTGCTTTCAGAAGGGAAGAGAAAGCCAACAATCCACAACAGCTGGGACTAGATTCCCATCCATTATGCACACTATTTTGCAGTGTTGAAAGCAACATAAAATCAGCTCAGCCCGGTCAGAACATTCTGTCATGAAGTAACAGAGACACGTTCCAAAAGGAAGGAAAGGGGGATTGCAATGTGCTTCACTACTCCCCAAGTGTGCATGCACCATAAGCCAGTAAATGTTCAAAGATCAGAACAAGAGCCAAGCAACTTGCTGCCTAAAGCCTGTCCTGCTAATGCCCGTGTCGGCAAATGAAGGACAGGTGAGGAAGAAAGACTGAGATTTTTAAATGGAAAGGAGCAAGGGGAGAAAATATTTCATTTTCTTCCTTTAAAATACTCCGCAGAATTTTTCAGCACCTGTAACCTTAATCAGCCTTCCACTTGAACTCTGGAATGGAAGAAGCTATATTACCAACCTACGTTCCAGAAGCAGGTGACCCTGGAGGAGTGATGTAGAGGGGAGAATCTGGGAAGCTGATGGGGCTGGCCCAGGGTGACCCACACCTCACCTGTCTCAGATGCCCACCTTAGCAAATTTCTTAAGATACTTCCTGTATTAGCCTGCTGGGGCTGCCATGAAAAATGACCACAAGCTGGACGGCCTAAAACAACAAAATCAGGCCAGGCACGGTGGCTCATACCTGTAATCCCAGCACTGTGGGAGGCCGAGGCGGGCGGATCACTTGAGGTCAGGAATTCGAGACCAGCCTGGTCAACATGGTGAAACCTAATTTCTACTAAAATGCAAAACTTAGCTGGGTGTGTTGGTGTGTGCCTGTGGTCCCAGCTACTCGGGAGGCTGATGCAGGAGAATCACTTGAACCCAGGAGCCAAGATGGCTGGGTGACAGAGTGAGACTCCATCTCAAACAAAAAACAACAATAATAAAAACAAAATGTGTCTCTCCCAGTTCTGGCATCCTGAAGTCTGAAATCAAAGTGTGGTCAGGGCCCTGCTCTCCTTGAAGGCTCCGGTAAGCTCTTTCCCTTGCCCTTAGCTTCTGATGGCTGCCAGCAACCCTTGAACAGCTCTTGCTGTGTAGACGCATCCCGCCAGTCTCTGCCTGTGTTGTCACATGGTCTTCTCGCTGTGCGTCCATGTCTCTCCATGTCTACATTTCTCTCTTCTCATAAGAACACCAGTCATTGGATTTAGGGCCTACTCTAAACCATTATGACCTCACCATCATGTAATCATATCTGTAATGACTATTTCCAGAAAGAGAAGCTCTTTGTCAATGCTCAGCCAGTCTTCATCTAGCTGCAATTCTAAGTTCCCTGCCTCTAAGTGAAGCCTCGTCCCCTGGGTCCCGAGAGCCTTTCCTTCCCTTCCCAGCTCAGTGCTACAAGCCGGGTGCCCAACCTCTCTTGCCAGCTGTCTTCTGGCTGTGTTTGGCTAGTGAGAGGCACTGGCAGGGAACTGGTTGAAATATTAGGCTAATCATATTAAATCACCAATATCTGACCTTTTTTTTTCCACCTGAAAAGTCAATTCCATATAATTTTAAGTAGTTTTTGTTTTGCTAATTGGACTTCAATTGCTAAGGAATTGAGCTTAGCTGTAAAGATTGGCCATGTCAGAAAGACTGATCGGCAAAGCTGTAAGTCATTCCCCAGTAAGAAGTAAAAACCACCCATTTTTAGTTCAGCATGGGCTAATTTATTGATCATACTCTTTAATTCCCTCCAGGACAAATCGGCCTTGTTAAAAACTGCCAAGAAATGAAACAGACATTGTCAGGGGCAGCATGTTATTTAAGAAGTGAAGGAAATATTGGTTTGATGTATAATAATTTACATTCATGGTTTTAAATCAATAACCTTGTAGGATTTCTCCTTAGTTCAGCTAAAAACCAGGTTCTTGTCACATGCCCAGGAAAGATTAGGCTCACAGACACATAGAAGGGTGAGAAAAATGGAATTTTACTGGGTGAAAAGGGAAAAAAATGCAGCAAAGAGAGAGGGGTTCCTGTTAGCAGGTCCCCATCTCACAGACTAAACCCCAGGTTACAACCCAGGACCAGGAGAGGCCAGGCTCCTCCCCACCGCAAACAAGACCACGCCCCATCCTCCCAGTGTGCAGGCCCATTTTGCAGATTTTTCAGGGCACCCTTTTTACTTAGCTGTCTCAATAATACCTACTAATAAAAATGCAATAGAGGTCTTAGGCTTGTGGGAACCTGAACTATCATTATTTTATTTTAAAACCACGATCTAACATCTAAGTTAATGTATCCTTCTTTCAAGTTGTCTTGTTTGAAAGGCTGTGACTTTTTTCCAGGATTAACATCAAAACATCTCTCAAGAACCTGCCTGACACAGCTTTTCAAACCCACCTTTTTAGTGCTAGGGTAATTTCACTGACATTGACAACTCACTTCATTTGTCGGATTAATCACGAACTGACTCCTCGTTGTTACAAAAGGTTGAGATCTACCTTAGATGGAATGTGTTGTCACCTCTCTTTAACATTCGAAACGAGGCCTGAAAAAAGGTGTTCGACACATGCTTTAAGCTCGCATAGGAGCAAGAGTGTAAGCTCACAAGGCAGCTACTCAGAAAAGGCCATTTTTAATTAAGAAATTTAAGTTTTGATACATTCATTTATTTTTAAAGTATCTTGATTTTATACTTGCACCTATTTATGACAAAACCACTGTGTTTTTCATAGGAAATGCAAAATTTATTTAGGCAAAGAAGTATGAAAATGAAAGAAGCCCTGCTCCAACCCAGCTTCAGAGTAACCAAAGACACTTATACCACAGGGGACTTGACCAGGTCCCAAATGATCCCTGAATGGCTTCCTATTAACGGTTACAGAGCAGAATCACACACCATTATATTCACTGCTTAGGTCTGGCACTATCAGAGGGCCCGCCCAAATATATGGACATGTCATGAGGGAATGATCCATCATCCTGTGGAGTCCACCACCTTTTATCATCTTGATTAGATAAACTGTGGGAAGCAGAGAGCAGTAGCCTGGGGAAAAGAGGGACTTAGATAGTCAAGCTTTGATGCATGAATTGGCTGCAGAAACACCAGAAGCATTAAAGAGTCTGGCATTGAGCTGCTGAGCCATTAGGAGGCAGCAGCGGACACAGGGCTCTTGGCTAAGCGCTGGGGGTGGTGAGAGCCTGGGGTTGTGGCAGCCCCAGGGTCTGTGTCAGTCAGCTGGGGCTTGAGCAGGGGAGCAGAGCTGCTGTGAGTGTTATGAAAAAAAAGCCTTATTGTAGATATTAGACCTTATATATTTGTGGGGGGAGCTGAAGAAGTCAAAGTCTCAGGGACAGGGGGTGTGATGAGAGGATCCATGGTGGAGACACCAGCCAGTCACTTTGAAAAGCCAAACACAGCTTGTTGCCAAATGCAGCTACAAAGGTAGAGTTCAGGAAGGGGGTTGCCGCTGATACTGTGTCACCTCTTAGGGTCTGCAGCGAAACACCTGGAAAGGCCAGCAGTCAAGATCATGGGCTGGGCAGAACAGAGGACAGAGAACCCCAGCTGAAGACCATCCAGCAACATCTGCCTACCACCGCATCTGGCTTATTGAAAGACCTCCAGACAGCGACGGCCACTGCTTCACTTCTGCTTCTGAAATCTCACTCAAGTTTCTCTTTGGGCTAGCTCTAACCCAAAACCATACGGGGACTATTCAGCTATAGATTCTGAAGAAATTTGTTATGGAAACATGGCCTCATTAGAATAATCGGGGAATGGATAGGTTAGATTATTGATTGGAAATATTCACTCTTCACCCTCCCACCCTCCCATGAAGAATAGAGTGTATTTTCCTATCCTTAGACTTTAAGTTTGTCCATGTGCCTTGCTTCAGCCAGTGGAATGAGACGATTGAGGGTGTGCCAATTCTGAGCCTAGGATTAAGAGGCATCATGGGTTTCCACTCAAATTATTTTGCTCTCCCATAGACATAAGACTAGACTGCCAGGCTGGACTCCTGCTCCTAAGAGGAAGATAAACATCAGCAGAGCCTGAATCACTCCAGCCGAACCCACTATACATCAGCCAAACGCTAGCTGACCCCCAGATATGTGAGCAAACCTACCCAAATCAGCAGACCCTGACTAATCAACCCAATCTAGGTTAGCTGACCCCCTGCCGACGCCCAGATGCGTGAACTACATAAATGACTACTGCTGTATGCCAAGTATTCTACTTACACTCAAATCCTTGTCTCAGAGTCTGATTTGGGAAAAACCCAAATCTAATCCAATATATCTTTCTTGCTGTTTCTTAAACATGCCAAGCATACCACAGGGCCTATGCACTGACTTCTTACTCTACTCCTAATGCTCTTCCTCCATGTCGCTGAATGGCTCATTCCCGTGCTCACTAGGGTCTCCACTCAAATGTTACTTTATCCAAGATCTTCCCCAACAAGCACGTTTTCCCCCATCCTTTCTCTCATTCTTCTTCTTCACACTTGCACCCTGTTTATTTGTTGTTATTTATCTTCCCCACTGAAACATGGCTGTGTGAGAGCAGAGAATTTGCCTGCATTGATTGTTGCTGTACAACTGCATTCCCAGCACCTAGGACAGTGCCTGGCACATAGAAGGTGCTCAATAAACATTTGTTGAATGGATAGTTTTTCCATTTTTACAGATATTAATGATAATGGCACTTATGGAAGGATTTATGTATTTTGACTCCTTTGACTCTCTTGACAAGTACTACTGCTATCCTCACTCCACAGCTGAAGAAACTGAGGCACAGAGAGGCCAAGTGGATGACCCAAGCCACACAAGAGAACGGAGAGATAGAATTTGAACCCAGGCAGTCTGGTTCTAGAGTCCACAGCCTTTGCCATTTTCCCTCTGAGTCCCAGATGTGTCCACAGTTATACTAGACAGCCGATCAGACCACAGACTCCATTCTTCGTTTTGGTCATTTTATTTCCAATTATGAAAGCAACACATGTTCATTGTAGGAAAGATGAATAGTTAAGAAAAATAATACGGAATATTAATCTCTTAGGAATGCTGCTCACATGTAGTTGTTTTTATTCCAGATTTTTTCATGTAAGTATGTGTGTCAAATATTTGATGCAAAATTAGTGTCATGCAATATACTTTTACATTTTGTCTGGCTTTTTACAATTTTAATATTGTGTCAGGAAACACTTGTTGTGTTAATATTCTTAGAAAATAGAATTTGAAATGCCTATACAATAGTGCATTAAACATTGCTTTAATTTATTTAGACATGTTCTTATATAAAGTATTTAGTATTTAACTTGTCTTACATTTTGATTTGGAGTAAATGAACATGTACATAAATCTCTGTGTCCATTGCTGGACTATTCCTTAGGACAATTCCTAGTAGCAGAATAGCTGAGTCAGAGGGCATGCATGTGGTTGATATGGGGCTTGATTTATACTTTCCAATGGTGCTTCCAAAATATTTACCAATATGCATTCCCACCAGTGGCAGAGGAGACCCCAGAGCTCCCTTGCTAGAGCTCAGTCATGGAGCTGTTTGGCTCAGTCATGCTGCCTTGCCAGCATACACAAACCTGATCTTATAGATGAGAAAATAAGACTTAGACTAGCTCAGTGACTTGTTTGAGATTAGTGATAAAACCAAGCAGGGACAACAACTTGTGTTTCCTCCAAACCAGAAAGAAGAGATAAGAACCACGTGGTACCCAACTGGCAGAGATACCACAGCTTGAAATGTCACCTCTCTGCCCACCAACTCCACTCCAGCCCCTGGCCACCCACAGACTCTCTTGCAAAGCAAACACAGCATAGTATGTCTGCAGTGATTCCAGAAACTTCGCCTCTTGGAACCTGCTGGAACATTTCCAAATCATGATCAAACTATAATTTCTCTCACCCACACAGTCACCAAATGACCCATGTGATGAGGAATTTGCTATCCACTGCAGACAAGACCCAACACCAATAAAATGTTCTGGCCCTAAGTTGTTCAAAGGAAAGCCTCTGTTTTTAAACCTCAAATTAAAAGTCAATAAAGAAATTTGACAGCTGTCAGCAAGATATACATGAACTAAAAACTCGGGTCATTGTCTTTTGCCTTTTTCTTAGAACAAGATGGGGTTTCTGCCTCTATGGTGATTTGAGTCATAGCAGAGGGGCTGCAACTTGTTTTAGGATTATAGTCAAAGCTCTCACTTGAAGAACAATTTGTATTGCTATGTGAAAGCCAGGGCTGCATATTAAAATATTCCCGCTTCTCCTTTCATTAACTTGGAGTCTCTCATTTTTTTTTCCAAATGTCTATCAAAAATCATCTTTTTTAAAAGCATAGCAACTTAGCCCTTGAATCATTTTGTTTTCCCTGTCTACTTTGAATATATATATTATATATATATATAATTATATATATATTCAAATATATATATATATTCAAATATGGAGATTGTCTTAGTTTGTTCTGGCTGCTCTAATGAAATATCATAGACTGAGTGATATATACACAACAGAAATTTATTTCTCACAGCCTTGGAGGCTGGAAGTCAGCCATCAACCTGCGAGCATGGCTGGGTCCTGGTGAGGGCTCCCTTCCAAGATGCAGACGGCTTCCATCTTCCCATTGCATCCTTGCTTGGTAGAAAGAGAGCTACCAAGTTCTCTGGCCTCTTCTTATAAGGACGCTAATCCCATTTATGAGGGCTCCACCCTCATGACCTCCCAAATGCCCCAGTACCAGGTACTTATCTTGAGATTAGGGTTTCAACATATAAATTTTGAGAGGAACATAAATATTCAGGCCATCGCAAATACAATGCATTAATTCTGTTTTCATCATCCACTTTGAAGATAGAGCTATTCAAAGGTAGATATAATGCATATGCTTCCAGTTGCTTTTTAATTGGTTAGGATCACCTACATAAAGGGCAGCAAACTTCTGTAACCAAATGCAGGGGTCTACAGAGCTTGAGAGGGCTCTACAGTTTGTCTTCTTTTAGGTATTTAGATATTTTTTCCTTTTAATCTTCTTTATACTTTTAATTTGAACTTCCATATAATTTTTTAGTTGAAATGAAAGTTAGACTTCACTGCAAACGCTTAAAGATGAGCTCAGTCTTCTCTCACATATTGTCTTCAGCAACCCCACTCCACCGGCTTCTGACACCCAGCCAGTTCTCGGTACACATTTGTCATCTGTTTAGCAAAGAAGAAAGCCTCAAGATGTGAAGTGACTTACCTAGGTTGCATCATAAGGCTGACAGAGGCAAGGTCAGAACCTTCTTCTGAGTCAAATTCCATCCCAACCTCCCTACCCAGAAAGAAAGGCTGGCTAGATTACTTGCAGCCAGGCCCTATTCCAGCTGCGTGGCTTTTTTGCCTTGCAATGCCACTGGGGGCCATGTTAAGAACATCCTTAGTTTGGTGCAATTTTAGACTGGTGGGTTATTGTCTAGAAAAGTTTCTTCTACTAGAAAGCTTTTTTTTTCCTACTAGAAAATCACTTTTTCAAGCTTTGGGAGAACTCGCAAAAAAAATTTTTAACTTTGTTTAAAAATCATAATTAAAGCTTCAAAACCCAACCCATGCCCCAATTCCAGTTCCCCACTTTCTATAGGAGAGTACAGGCCTTTTCCTTCCCACCCTGCTGCCCAGCCAGTAGCCAGGACCCTTCCCTGGAGAGGTCACCTGCCCCCATCCTGTCCCCTTCAACCTCCAAGTGCAAAGTCACCAGGTGCCAGCTCCCTCTACCCCTCACCCCTCACCCGCACCTTCTCATAAGGGTGGCTCCTTGCACCCCTCACTCCTACACCTGGGCAGTCTGTGAGTAAGGCATGGGAAAAGGGAGCCCATTCCTTGGCCATAGGACTGCCCTCTGGGCAGAAAGATCAAGATCCACACCCTACTCGCCCCACCTTTCCCCAGTCCAAGGGAAGCCGTCATCATCCTTCCACCACCTCCTTGGCAAACTACAATTTTTTAACCCACACACCCAAGACCTATGAAAACACTGATTTGATTTGCAAATAATATACAAGTGTTTGAATAATTGTATGTGCCCTATAAAAATAAAAGTATTGAAATTTGAGATAAAAATAAGTATGAAGAGAAATGCTAATATTTTCTTTCAGTGCCCCAAGGAGACTCCTTACAGAGGTGTTTGCTCACATACATACACTCCTCAGGTGAGCACACTCTTTTGGGAGCCTTTCCATCCAGTCTGTTCTGGAGCCTGGGTCGGTAGCCCCAGTGCTCCGTTTTGACCATTGGGGAGCAGGCAGGGGTGGGCACCAACCAAGCAAGCCCTTTAGGTGCACTCCGCCCATCGTGTCCCCATGGTTAGAATGTAGAGCAAAAACACTTTCTCCTTTTTGTTTACCTGTTTCTGCTCTTATATTTTTATATTATTACCAAAGCACATCCTATCCAGTGTTTAGAATTCTAAAGAATACAATTTATGTAATGTATAGTTGAGGGTATAGGATGGCTCTCATTTCAGCATTTTTATTTTTTTCTTTTTCATTTTTTTTTTTTAAAGCAGGGTCTTGCTGTGTCACCAAGGCTGGAGTGCAGTGGCGTGATCACGGCTCACTGTAGCCATCCTCCCTTCTCAGCCTCCTGAGTAGCTGGAACTACAGGTGCCAGTTTTGAAAATTATTTTTGTAGAGACAGGGTCTTGCTATGTTGCCCAGGCTGGTCTCAAACTGCTGGACTCAAGCCATCCTCCCACCTCGGCCTCCTAAAGTGCTGGAATTACAGGAGTGAGCCACCATGATCAGCCTCAGTATTTTTAAACGCAAATTATTGCCAGAAAAAAGTTGGTATATTTAGTCAGAGGAAAAATACTTGCATTCGTAAGCGAAAATATCTGTCATCGTCACTTTACAGAAAATGGAAAAGGATGAGGATTGTACAAACACTAGAAATTCCATCTCGGGTGTTTGTCCTCCTCAGCGACGGGCACAGGCCGTTCCCGTTTTGGCCAGGCGGTGGCGGTGGAGGAAAATGGAGCCGTGAAATGGTCCCTGGATGCGCTGACCCTGAAGATGCTCTCAAAGCGCAAGTTTGTTCATCAGAGAATGGACTTGACATCTACTGGAATCATCCCGGAGGGCGTTCGTGTGAAAGTCGGGGGAGAGTCAGGGAAGCATCCCGAAGCCCTGCTAGGCGAACCTATGCTGCTGAGATTACAGGGTCAGTACCTGTAATAAAGGACCCAAAAAGAATAGATGGACCAGAAAAATGCTTGACCACTGTTTAAGAGGGAACTTGACTAAGAGCATTCACCCAGGGCAGCCCTGGCCCGGCAAAAAAAAAAAAAAAAAATCACACAACTGCTGCTCGGCAGCGGGAATGCCAGGCAGGCCAGGGAGCTTTACAGCCGCCTTGGGGGCTCAGGACAGCCCCCTGTCCAGCACTGCAGTCTAGAGCAGGGTCTGCGAGTAAATAGGAGAAAATCCTAGTGGGCTTTATTGTGATTCAGCATTTAGAATTTTCCCCCAATTCTGTCCTTGAGACTGAATAAAAGGCCTTTTCAAGTTAACACTGGTTCTTTTTTCTTATGGAAATGGATTTGGGGTGATTGTTTTCACTGGTGTTTTCTTAGTCAACAAAATTATGACCACTCTTTGCAAGGAAAAAGATCTTCTGTCCTTTGGATTGCTGTTTAAATACGGGTAATGATCAGTCCTATTTAAATAAACTTGAAAAAACAAAAGAAGGCCACATAGGCAAAAGTTCAGTTTGCAGTCTCCTAAAAGCTAGGGTGAGTAGACAACAAAATGTTTCTAAAACCTGAAATTTTAATGGTAAATACCTAGTCTTTTTTTTTTTAATAAAGCAAAGCATATTCTGCATTCTCACCCTTTATAAAAATAAAATAAAATATCTGGAGACACATACACTTGGATTTGTGAAAGGAAAATAAATCTTGGGACTCTCCCCCCCAAAATCACTAAGCTAAAGAGAAAACTCAAGCTGGAAACTATTGAGGGCAAACGTGCCTCCCATCCCTCTGCTCACTGAGATGAATGCATATCTGATTGCCTCATTTTTAAACATTAATCAGAAACTCAAAAGAGTGCAATCATTTGTCTCTTAACTAAGTATGACCTGGAGGCCCCGTCTCTGCTTCGAGTTGTCCTGCCTTTCCAGACCGAACCAATATACATTTTATATAATTGATTGATGTCTCATGTCTCTCTAGAATGTGGGCACCCAAGCTATTGCCCCGACCACCTTGAGCACACGTTGTCAGGACTTCCGAAGTCTGTGTCACTGGTGCACATCCTTACTGTGGCAAAATGAACTTCCCAAATTGAATGAGACCTGTCTCAGATATTTGGGCTTCGCAGATTCATTTTCAATTTCTAGATGATCTCTAATGGAGTCATAATTATAAAAGTGTCATTCCATTTCTTGGAAATTTGGGAAAGGACAGAGAGAGAACATTATAATTCTTAATGGGCAATAAGGAAGAATAATGAAAAAAAAAATAAGAAAAGATCAGCATCCCCTGGGGGAATAACTATGTTTTATGAGGCTGACCCATGAAGCTACTAGCAGAATAATATCACACACCTCTCCCAGTAATGCTCAACTTCAAGACAGACTTTGCAGTAAAAGCACCTGATTCTCTGTCATTTCATGTCCTATTTTACAACCTTTGTACCAGTCCCTGGAAAATTCTCTGCGACTTCCTTTTCCAGCACATAAGGGCTCGTGTCTCTGAAAGAAACCAAGTCCTATCCTTCCAAGATAGAAGAAAAAACTAGGACTCCTCCCTACCACCCATTCAACCCATGTGCACAGGAATTCTCTTCCCTCACTCCGCTTTCCCACAGCCCTCAGAGTGTATGTGGATGTTGGGTGGTTATCTATTAATTGTGTGATTTGGAAAAGGGCAGGAAAATGGAAAGCATATTGCTCAAATGTGTCCTGGGCAGCCGATTGAAAAACACCTACATAGAAAATACAGTTGATGCTCTAGTTTTTCCAGCTGCACTCCTTCTTCACAACAGATGTACACTTCAGTGAAATACTGCTAGTCTGTAAAAAAGAAAGGTTTATTTCTAAAACAGTGTAGTCATTCTCTCCAAAGTTATACCGTAACCCAATTTAAAATAGGGTGGGAAGCAACCCACTGAAATTTTGATCCAGCTCTAAATAAGAGTCCAGAAAAACAAATGCCTAAATAGTTCATTATGTGAAAGTCCATCCAAGCTTTGGCTATTATGTACAGAAAAATATCCATTTACCAAAATGTACCTGATCTTTCTATTTTTTTCCAAATAAAGAATAATGAAAAAAAATCAGTGGTAGAGCATTTCTGATTAAATATTCAGAATAAGTACTCTATGTAAAAAAGATAGTGTAGATTTGGCGGCAGAGAATACAGTTTCTGCAGGTAGATTTCCTGGGTCCAAATCCCAACACTTCAATTTACTAGAGTGATGACCTCGGGCAGGTCATTCAACCTTTCGGTGATGCTGTTTCTAAACCTGCAACATGGAGACAAGAAAATTGCCTCTTGAGCTAGCTGTGAGATACCGGTTAATACCTGTGAAGTACTGGGGACAGGTTCTGTGCTAGGAAAATATAAAGTGCTCAGCGGTATTTTACCATATTATTGTTTGCTTTAACTGATCACTTTTTCTCAACACATAGATAAAAAGCTTTATTTTCATCGTGTTTCAACTGCCATGTCTAAAACACCATGCTTTGTAAGGTTTTTGAAAATGTATGTCATTTCAGTAGTAAAATGGCTTTATGATTTGGAGACATTCCATACAATAAGCATAAAACTGTTAATATTGTTCATGTGTTTTGATGTTCTTGGAAACAATCTAAATATCCAACAATAGGGAATAGGAAATGGTTAAGAAAGTTACAGAAGAAGGCCCTATGTTACGGGTGCAGTGACTTACATCTACACTCCAACACTTTGGAGGCCAAGGCGGGTACATCACTTATGGTCAGAAGTTCTAGACCAGCCTGGCCAACATGGTGAAACCCTGTCTCTACTAAAAATACAAAAATTAGACAGGGGTGATGGCATGTGCCTGTAGTTTTAGCTACTCGAGAGGCTGAGGAGAATCACTTTGACCTGGGAGGCAGAGATTGCAGTGAGCTGAGATCATGCCACTGCACTCCAGACCAGGCAACAGAGCAAGACTATATCAAAAAAAAAAAAGAAGAAGAAGAAGAAGAAGGAGAAGAAGAAGTTACAGAAGGGGCAGAGAATTTTTAAAATAATTTAAATAGTATAAATAAATGCTTGTGGTGTGTCAAATGAAGCAAAATGTGTAAATATTTTATAAGTAGTAAACTTTCATATTATAAAATGGACAGGGATAGACTGAAAGCAATATGCTAAAATGCTACCAGTGGCTTCTGCAAGTGATGGAAAGTGGGTAATTTTTGTTTTCTCAGTTCTACCTTTACTGACTTGCCAAATTTCTCACAAGGTTAACTGAGGACTTACTCTGGGCAAAGCACAGCTCTAAGTGTTTCACATGTGTTAGTTCATTTGTGCTGCTATAACAAAACACCATAGACTGAGTAATTTATAAAGAACAGAAATTTACTTCTCACAGTTCTGAAGACTGGAGCGTTCAAGACAGAGGTGCTGGCGGATTTGGTGTCTGGTAAGGGCTGCCCTCTCAGCTTCCAAGATGGTGCCTTGTTGCTGCTTTCTCTGGAGGGTGTCTCCTGTGGCAGAAGAAATAGAAAGGCCGAAAGGGCCTAACCAGTTCCCTCCAGCCCTTTTATAAGGCACTGATCTATTCTATCCACTGGGGTTTAATCACTTCCCAAAGTGTCTCATCTCTCAATGCCATTGATAAGGTTTGGCTGTGTCCCCACCCAAATCTCACCTTAAATTTTAATAATTCCCATGTGCCAAGGGCAGGTGGAGATAATTGAGTCATGGGGGTAGTTTCTCTCATACTGGTCTCATGGTAGTGAATGAGTCTCAGGAGACCTGATGGTTTTATTAATAAGAGTTCCCCTGCACAAGCTCTTTTGTCTGCCACCATGTAAGACATACCTTTCCCCTCCTTTGCCTTCTGCCATGATTGTGAGGCCTCTCCAGCCATGTGGAACTGTGAGTCCACTAAACCTCTTTTCTTTATAAATAACCCAGTCTTGGGTATGTCTTTATTAGCAGTGTGATAACGGACAAACACAGTCATCCAAGTGGGATTAAGTTTCTACGTACATTTTGGAGGAGACACGTTTAAACCATAGTAACAGGTCTTAATTTCTTTATCTCTCACAAAGGCCATTTTACTTAGGTGGTTTATCTTTGCCATCTCACAGATGGAAAAAAGAAGAGAGTGAAAACAAGTAACCTGCCCACAGCTCTACCCTCAGTAATGAGGGAGCCAAAATTCTAAGACAGGCTTCTGATGCCAGAGTGCTCCTAATCACCAACCTACACTACCTCTTCATATACACATCACTTCAAAATAAGAACAAAAGTTTAAAGAATTTAATTTTGCCAGGCAAATAATTTGACAAAATATGGTATTTATTTTAGAATACATTATTCATCCATATTATGGATTTAGTCTTCATACTGTCCAATATAGTATCTGAAAAATATTAGATTTCTATGGCTTGTTTTGATTTTTCTAAAATACTGTTTCTTTCGAATTTCTTTGTTAAAAGTAACTTCTAGAATTACAAATCCAGATTTACCCTCTAAACAAACACAAAGGACCTAAATCTTATTGCATTAAAAGAAATATACTCTTAAAAGTATATTTGAGTGAGGACATATTGAAATATTTCTCTGCAATTCATATCTGGAAATGGCCCTGTGTAGAAGAGAATTATAGGATGAGTAGGTAATGAGAACTGACTTCTACTTATTTAAGAATCATAAAGCTTCATAAAATTCCAAGGTTTACCTCATTTTCTATCTTCTTTAAACATCAAGTTTAAGAATTTGAACCGAAAAGTAGAAGAAAATAATTCTTCATTTAAAAATATATTCAATTTAACATCATAAGTGAAGTATAGCAAAGTCTTTTAAAAAAAATTGCTCTAAATTGGTCTGAGATTCTAGCGTTATGGCAGATCACAATGACCCAGGGCATTCACCTCCATCAGGTGACATTCTAATGTCTTCATTCAGCAAATATTTGTTGGACATATTCCACTGTGCCAGCCACTGATCTAAAATTTAAAAGCATTTGGCAAATCTTTTTTGAATTGTCTACTCAGTCCAGGAGTTTGAAGTTAAATAAAGAGTCTACAGATGTTTAGACCTATGGAAACAGGACATCAAGGATACAGTGAAACTTCCAGTGTCAACCCTGGACAAAGCTTTCTTTTGAAGAGGTAAACAAGAAGCATAGAAAATTCTCCTTGAAAATCTTGGTAGACGATGGCAAAGAGTGGGCGAGGGTTTGGATGGGGATCGGGGGTGAAGCCTAGCAACTGAGTTTGTGAAGGATTCTAGGAAAGCCTTACCCATCCAGTGTGCCAGAAATAAATCTAAAATAAGCAGCACCATTGAAGCAATGAACTTTTGAGAATTAAGGCATGGCCAAGTCTGGAAGCAGGACACACCCTCACTAACTCAACAGAACCTTGACATAAAACCATGCCCTCCTGGATTTCCTCCTGCTTCTCTCTGCCTGTCTGTTTAATCAAATATGCCACAGTCATCCTACAACTGCATAATACAGTGATTTCTAAAAGGACTCCATTGGAGTTCATTCCATTTGCATCAGTCAAAGAATCTGTCTCTTCCTTAAAATTGCCTTCCCTGTAGCCTTCAAAATTGTAACAAGGGATGGCTTTTGTCTTCCAGCCTTACCAGGAAGATGAAAGTGAAACAATTTTCTTCTCTCTGTAAGCGTCTGCACATGATGATCTGCCCAAGAAACTGTAGGTATTGTAAAATATTTCTGCTCTGTGGATAAAAAATGGTTGTGGCAAGATGCCAAGAAGTTCTCTCTCTCTCTCTCTCTCTCTCTCTCTCTCCCTCTCTCTCTCTCTCTCTCTCTCTCTCTCTCTCTATATATATATATATATATATATATATATATATATATATATATCTGGTTTTCTCTCAGTCTCTCTTTTTCTTTCCTTCTTTTCTTTTTTCTTGCTTTTCTTTCTTCTCTCCTTCCTTGCTCCAGATATAACATTAAGATTGTCATGCTGCAACAAGTTTGAACACATCATATCTAAGAACAAGTTCTTAAGAGATGCACTTGAGCCCCAAGAAACACAGTGAGGATCAGCTCCTGGGCCTGGAATCTCTAGGCTCCAGGAGCTCCATGGTCCTAACCCAGCTCCTAACTCCAAGGTCCTCATCCCTCACTCCCTCGGGCCTCTAATTCCACATCTGGGGGAAAAAAAAAAGACGAAGTGGACCAGAGTCTCCCCAAGTCTCTTCTTGTTCTTACCTTGTAGTTCTAGAATAATGGAATGTCGGGAGCCCACGAAAGCTTCTTCCTACAAATGTGCGCTCAGGAGGCCACTCCTTCTTTCCACGCTGCTGGGTCGTACTCAGAAGCACCTCATCTCTTGGCTCTCCTTGACCATGCTATGGCCAACCACACCCTCCCTGAAGGACGGTGCTATGAGTCACTCACCACCAACAGCTCCCACCTTCCTTTTGGGTTCTTTAGCAGCTTCTTAAAGTCCCTGGCAGGAGGACACAGAACCTAATACTTATCCATCAATGCAACAGGCATATGGGAATGTGGTGTAATCACCTTTATGTATTCATAATTTAATCCTCCCGGCAGCCCAATGAAAGCCAGACAACCATTCCCAAATCCAACAAATATTTCAGCGCCTGTTTCTTGTGTGGTTGGCAGTGGAGACTGAGTCTCCAGTGGGGACCCAGTGGAGCTGAACTGCCATCCAGGAGGTGACTCTCAAGTGGGAAACAGGAAGCAAGAGGGCACACAAATAAAAAGCTAGCATGAAGGGAGGTGCACGGAGATTAAGTGAAGGGGCACTTAAAGGGAAGGGGCGTTTAGTAAGAGACCTGAGGGGTTGAGGAAGCCAACACTGCAGGTGAGGGGGCGGGCCAGCCCTTGTGCAGGCCAAGGACACAGAGAGCCTGGTGATCTCAGGCTCAAAACCTTAATGCGGCTGGAACTAAGGTGACAGACAGTTGATAACATCCCTAAGGCAGGCAGGGCCTCAGACACTGGGCAGCAAATGTGGGTTTTGTCCTGAATACAAAGAGCAGCCATGTGCCGAGGAGGCCAGTGCTGCTGCCACTGCAAATATCTAGGTTCCAAGAGCCCCTCAAGCCTTCTCCTCCCAGGGCGAAGATCCACCCTCAAGCTACTTCTGATATCATCTCAAGCACGCTCCTGGTCATATCCGGGACTTGTTCTTCAAGTCTTTTATTGTAGCACAAAACCTTCTGGCGTCTGTTATGCAAATTCAAGATACCGGTCATTTGAGGAAGAAGTAGAGAAGGGACGGGAAACAGGGTCACCTTCCCCAGATCCCCTAACTCATTTATGCAAGGGACGAATGTGGTCCCAAACTCTCCATGCACAAGAGCTCCCAGGCAGTTACTTTAGGGAAGCCAATGATAAATTTCCACTGAATTGCTGGGTTTATGAAAGGATAGTGTTTCCACAAGCGGAAACTGCAGATGTTTTGAGAGCTATCAAAACATATTATAGAAAGATTTGGCAACATGGAATTTATAGAAATTAAGTAGGTTTCTTGACTATAGGACTTCTCAGACCCTTAATCTGCAACTTCAGGGTGGGAGTCTTTGGATCATCATGGCAACTTTGTTGGCCCCATGTCCCTGGACTGTAGTGGTCTGCCTTCTCATCTACATCTAGAGCACTAGATAAGCACGAGGAAGGCAGAGACTGCATCTTAAATATTCCATGTCTTGAATGGTGTCTCAAACATAGTGAGTTCTCAATTATTAATAAATACTTACTAAATAAATAAATGAAGAGGTGATCATTTTCCAAATTTCTCATTTTTTTTCATGAAGCATATCTTTGGACTATTGTTCTAAAGAACAGAACCCTTAGGAATGCTTCCAAGGAATGCTGCTTTAGGAAAAAATGCCAACAAAACTATGATGTTGTCCAGGTTATTTACTTAATATGGAAGAACCCAGAATATTTATTATAGTTGGTACTTTTTTCTCATAGAGAACTTGTGCCCTCTAAAATTTACTTAAACTAAAAATGTCATGGCCATCCTCAGTCAAGATAGCCATCTTGCTTCATTTCTCTGTTCCCTGTCTCTGTCTCTCTCTTGCATACACATATACTCACCCACACAATGATGCATGGCCATAATCATTAAAAATTATTTTCAGATTAGAAAATGCAGAGAAGAAAACAACTATTGGTAATCCCACCAGCTAAAACATTGGCATTTTTCTTTCTCCTGGTCTTCCTTCTTTGCTGCTTATTTTTCCCAAATCACACTTTTTCATGCCCACAGTGGACGCGCCATGGGAGGGACCCGCCAGCTACCTCCCTCCCTCCTCTCTCAGAAGCGCGGTGTGCTCTGCATGCCCAGAGCCCCATTCTTGGGCCAGTCCAAAGTGGCTCCTTATGCACAAGGACCTGACCAGAGGCACGCTGGAGCCACTGAGCCAAGCTGGCTTGAGCTTCCTGCATACTTGGGCATTTCAAAGGCTGGAAGCTGCTCTTGAGAGTGACTTTCCTAGAAGCTAAAACCATCCCACTGCAAAAAGATCCACCTTCTTCCCACCACAGTAAAAATATAATTCCTTTTTTTTCTTCTCCTTCTTTCTCATTCTACGTGTAGCATAATGTCTTTAAAAGCTGTTGCAAAAAGAACTGTTTGATACATCACTCCAGGACACTAATTGTTTAATGGGACACGCATTTCCTGAATTCATTGCAGGGTTATAGGTCAGCTGATTTATTATTATTTGTGCCAAAGCAAATGGATTTTGAAGTGAGGCTGCTTCCTGGCAACAAAGGATGGTCCCAGCTCTTGGAGTGCGTGTCTGCAGCTTACACCTGGACGCACCCCGGGACAGGGCTGTGGTCTTTCCCAGCCCCTGACTGGGTCTGGCTCTCTCACATTGTACACCTCCCAAAGACCTGAACCACTGAGGTGGGTGAATGTTCAGGTATTTTTCCTGTTGCTCTTGAGAGAGTGAACAAGTACTCTCCCCCACTCCCCAAAACATCGAATCCCAGCATTCCTAATGTGCAAAAAAGCTTTTCACAGAAAAGCATTACAATCTGATAATAAAATTAGGTGCTTGTGGGAAACAGCACAATTAAAACCAGAAAATAATTTAGAAAGATTAAGTCCATTAGGGTAGGACTTTTCTTATTTAGTGGAGAGGAAATACAATTAGGTGAACTAACTTATTAAAAACACCTACACAGATATCTGAACATCTCCCAAATGCACTGAAATGCCTTACTCTGTATGAGGCAGGCAGACTCCACTTCCTTCTTTTCCAAATCAAATTAGAAAGCCGAACTCAATGATTCCCCAGGAGAAATATTTACACCTCAAAATAGATTGAAGGAAATTTAATCAGAAGCTGCCCAGTAATTATTACAGAACTGGTTATTTCCATCATTTTAGGGTGATAATCTCATGATTTCATGATAGAACATCCATTTTATCACTTACATTTATATAAACCTTAAAGAACAAACAAACGGGTAGAGATCTACTTTTCAGGATACGGACAGAAAAGTTATTGTGTTCTTAAGTAATTACGGTATAAAAATGGGTATAAATATGACCTGACACATTATACAATAGATCATTTAGGTATAATATAGACTTAATGGGCAGGTCACAGTGACTCACACCTGTAATCCGGCACTTTGGGAGGCCAAGGCAGGTGAATTACCTGAGGTCAGGAGTTCGAGACCAGCCTGGCCAACATGGCAAAATCCTGTCTCTACTAAAAATGCAAAAATTAGCTGGGTGTGGTGGTGCATGCCTGTAGTTCCAGCTGCTTAGGAGGCTGAGGCAGGCGAATCGCTTGAATCCAGGAGGTGGAGGTTGCAGTGAGCCAAGGTAGCATCATTGCACTACAGTCTGGGTGACAGAGCAAGACTCTGTCAAAAAAAAAAAAAAAAAAAAACCTTTAATGAACACATATATTTAACAATATATATATAGGAGCAGTTATAGTCAGATGTTCTCAGAGTCTGATGGTTGAAGAACTATAACAAAGTGATTGAAAGGCTTCACCTTTGGAGTCAGATGAACTTGGATCTAACATGGCCATGAGCATGTTAAATCTGTCTCTAAATTTTAGTCTCCTCATCTGTAAAATGGAGATTCTAGAACCACCTTTGAGGAATGTTATGCAGATTGAATAAGATCATACCTATTGATTGCTCAGCAGTGCCCTGATACTTAGGAAATGCTCTGGTCACTATTTTAAACAATAAAAGTACACTGGGCACAGTGGCTCATACCTGTAATCCCAGCAGTTTGGGAGGCTGAGGCGGGAGGATCACTGAAGCCCAGGAGTTCGAGATCAGCCTGGGCAACATAGTGAGATTTCGTCTCCACAGAAAATTTAAAAATTAGCTGAGCATGACGGCATGTACCTGTGGTCCCAGTTGCTCTGGAGGCTGAGGTGGGAGGATCACTTGAGCCCAGTAGGTTGACTCTGCAGTGAGCCGTGGTCATGCCATTACACTCCAACCCGGGAGACAGAGCAAGACCCTGTTTCAAAATAATAAATAAATAAATAATCAATAATAGTTCCCACATCCCAAGCTCCTACTATGTGCCACACACTGTTGTAAATATTTTATGTTTATTATCTCATTTAATGCTCATGGTGATCTTGTGAAGAGGTGTATTTAATTCCACACACATGTTACAGAAGAAGAAATGGAGGCACAAAACGTTTGGCTAATGTGCTGATACTGTTTGGCTCTGTGTCCTCACCCAAATCTCATCTTGAATTATAATCTTCATGTGTTAAGGGAGGGACGTGGTGGAAGGTGATTAGATCGTGGGGGTGGTTTCCTTCATGCTGTTCTCGTGATAGTGAGTGAGTTCTCACGAGATCTGATGGTTTTGAAAGTGGTACTTCCTCTTTTGCTCTTTCTCTCTCCTGCCACCATGTAAGACATGCCTGCTTCCCCTTCACCTTCCGCCATAATTATAAGTTTCCTGAGGCCTTCCCAGCCATGTGAAATGGTGAGTCAATTAGACCTCTCTTCTTTCTAAATTAGCCAGTCTCAGACAATTCTTTATAGCAGTGTGAGAATGGACTAATAGACACACCAATGTCATACATCCAGTAGGTAGCTGGGCCTCAACTGAAACCCCTCATTCCTGAACCACATTATACGAGCTTCGATTATTTCTTCAGTAGGTGGGAAAGGTGGTCTTCAGAGCAAGGAGGCAGCATTAGTATCCCAGTTCATGACCACATTGCAAAAAGCAGCATCATTAACTTCTGTTATCATTGTTAGATAATAAAGGCATATAGTCCTTGCTTTGGTCCTATGTGCAGAAGTTGGAAGCGGAACCAGACTTAGAAAGGCATAGGACAAGTCAGCAATACCTAGAAAGGATGCTTTAGCAGTGTACATCTCTATCAGTCCATTCCTACACCGCTATAAAGAAATACCCGAGACTAGGTAATTTATAAAGGAAAGGGGTTTGATTGGCTCACAGTTCCACAGGCTGCACAGGAAGCATGGCAGCATCTGGTCCACTTTGGCAGAGGCCTCAGGAAACTTTCAATTATGGCGGAAAGCAAAGGGGAAGCAAGCACATCTTACGTGGCAGGGGCAGGTGGAAGAGACAGGGGAGGTGATAAACACTTTTAAACAACTAGATCTCATGAGAACTAACTCACCATACAGTGCCAAAGAGGGGTGACATTAAACCATTCATGAGAACTCCACCCCCATGATCCATTCACCTCCCACCAGGTCCCACCTCCAACACTGGGGATTACAATTCAACATGAGATTTGGGCGGGCATCACAGACCCAAACTATATCAATATTATAGGATGAGAAGAAGAAGGAAGGCACTTTTTGAACTACTCTTGATAAATTCTTTACAAAGAAATAAAACGCTTTAATGTTCGGGATGTTTAAATCACAGTATATGAAACAAATGTTAGTTACACCATTTCTTTTTATTTCCCTATACATGTATAACTGACACTAAGATACCTTTAATGTTTTGACAGAATGGTTTAAAGGCCACAGAATACTCACAATTTTCCCATTGATTTTTAAGACTGCTTTGCCCAGTCTCAGCTTGCACCATCACTTTTATGGCCCTGCTCTAAGGTGCAAATGCTGTATTTGTTAAGTGTCTATACATGTAGAGTGTGTACATTTCCTGCAAGGCTGATCATAATGCTAGATGAAAACGTGCCCCTCCCCTGCTCCTCCAACCTTGGTGAGTTCTGCTTGTCCATGCGTTCTGGGCTGGCTTCCATCTCCAGAAGTGATTCTTCTTCTATGCTCTCCTTCCTTACACCTTCTAGTGATGGCTTCGCTACACAGCCTTCCTGCCTCTCAGTCTCGGTCTTGCCTCCACTTCCTCCAGAAGCTCCTGAAACAATGGCACTTCCAAGGCTGTTCTTTTTCGTTTGTTTGTTTTTGTTTTGAGATGGAGTCTTACTCCATCACCCAGGCTAGAGTGGCGTGGCACAGTCTTGGCTCACTATAATCTCTGCCTCCCAGGTTCAAGCAGTCCTCCCACCTCAGCCTCCTGAGTAGCTGGGAGTACAGGCACATGCCAGCACACCTGGCTAATGTTTGTATTTTTAGTAGAGATGAGGTTTCACCATGTTGGCCAGGCTGGTCCCAAATTCCTGACCTCAGGTGATCCGCCCGCCTAGGCCTCCCAAAGTGCTGGGATTACAGGTGTGAGCCACCATGCCCAGCCCCATGCTGTTCTTAACATCCTTTATTCCATGACAAGAGCTAACATGTGTCGAGCGCACAGTTGCTTGTAACTCATTTTATCCTCACCCTCACAAGCTCCTACAAGAAGGGATACTAGTCTCACTCCCATTTGGCAGAAGAAACTGAGGTACAGAGACAGTAGATCACTTGCTCAGGCCACCAGACAGTGTCAGGGCAGGCTTCAGACCCATGTGGCCTGGCTACCGAACCTGCAGGCTGGGCCAGCCCACCTGCCTGCTTTTCTGTGGTCCCTGCCTGTGGTCACTTTTGCTACTGAGCCCAGGGGCACAAGCTACTCATGAGACTTTCAAAAAATGTTTAAAACTGGGGAAAGGAAAAATACAGATAGTCTCCAGAATGTGAAAACTGCAAATACAAAACCAATCCATTTAAATGTGTACACAGTATAATATTTATCACCTTTAAAAATAACTAAATTTGATGTTCAAAAAATTTCCATTCTGTTATCAAAGTAACACGACTTTGAAAGCATTTCTTAGTTAATTGGCTAGTCATCATAGCCAAACACAGAATAACTTACATTTGTTTTTTGTTTTTGTTCTTGTTTTTTCAGATGGAGTTTCGCTCTTGTCACTTGGGCTGGAGTGCTGTGTCGTGATCTCAGCTCACTGCAACTTCCACTTCCCAGGTTTAAGGGATTCTCCTGACAGCCTCCTGAGTTGTTGGGATTACAGGCACGTGCCACCACATCTGGCTAATGTTTGTATTTTTAGTAGAGACAAGGTTTCACTATATTGATCAGGCTGGCCTTGAACTCCTGACCTCAGGTGATCCACCCATCTCAGTCTCCCAAAGTGCTGGGATTACAGGCATCAGCCACTGCAGTCCAGCCTACTTAATGTTTTTAAATAAATTGAGAAAATCATTTTTAAGTATTTTATAGCCAAATACATATGCATGTGATATGAAATGTGGCTGCCTTTTTAAATGTGTGATTCAACATGGGCAGGGGACTCAGCTTCGAAAAAAAGGAGAACTCAAGGCCTCAACATAGTCTTACCTTCCTTGGGCCCATAGCTCCTGTGTAGATTGTCCCAGATCAGTTACAACGGGATCTGCATGTCCAGCGCCTGCTTGGGACCACCCCACCCATGCCTCCCCAGACAGCAGGGACAGGCTCAGGCACCTTGTGCAAGGCAGAAAGGCATCAGAGCTCAGGCTGCCTGGATTCAAACTGTCATTCTCTTGCCAAAAAAATAGATGACTTTGAGAGCTTACTTAACTGTGCTGATCTCAAATACGCCTGCTTCAAGGGGTGGTTTGTGAAGATTGTTGACTTGAAAGAAAGCAGCTGAGACAAAATTAATCTAAGCAGATAATTTATTTGGGCCAAGCTTGAGGATTACAACCTGAGAGCACAGATTCAAGTTGTCCTGAATCTACACTACAAAGAGAGCAGATAGATGGGAATTTTTTTTTTTTTTTTTTTTTTGGCACCAGAGTTGACTTTTAATTTGTCCTAAAGCGGTTGAAGCAAAAAACATGATAAAACATTCTGCTTTCTTTTCTTTTACAACCTCTGGAATACAAAAAAAAAAAAAAAGCTATTTGTATGAAAAAATGGTTTTGTACATGGGATGAAACAATATAAATTCAAAACTTACAGATCAGGGTTAGCTGTATCACATAACTCTTTAAAAAGTTTATATGACTATCCAGTCAAAACCAACGAAGTATTGCCCTTGAAATGTTACCTAAATGAATTTCCAAGGAGGCCATGGGACTGTATACTGTCTTGGAATGTCCTCAGAAGGCTCTGGCACTGATCAGGTAACAGTAAAATCCCCAGAGCCCTTTCTTTCACATGGAAAAGGGAAAGCAGAGGGACAGAAGCTATACAAACGTCAGCCCTTTGGGCTTGTGCATGTGGTCCCTCCTCTTCCTCTGCCTCCACCACGATCCCCAAAGCTACCTTCACCCTTTAGTTTTAAAAACAAGAGGGGAAGCAGGGAGTCGGCTGATGCAAAGTTGTTCACCAGGAATTCTCATTGGTGTACAGAAATAACAATGATGAGCAATTGGCTATACGTGGTTAAGCTATAGGTTGTGGGTTACAATGTTCCCTGTGGCATTATCAGATTGATCTATAGCTACCTGTAGTGATAGCAAGTAAACAGATGAACACACAAGCTCAAAGCAGGAAAGTGGAGTGTGGTTGCTGTCTCATGTTAATGTCTCTGTGGGCCTGATAATTTGAAAGGCTCATTTTCCTCACGTGAAAGTTCTTTTCTTTCATCTGGATTGAGTTCACACATGGCACATGGAGTGTGATCCGTACATTTATTCATTCAAAAAATAAAACAAAAAAAAAATGGCTTCAAGCAGTGGAGACTCATGGCTGTCATCCCGTACTTTGGGAGGCCAAGGCAGGAGGATCTCTTCAGACCAGGAGTTGAAGAGCAGCCTGGAAAATATAGTGAGAGCTCATGGATATTTTTTGGGTTGTTTTAATTATTCAGGCATGGTAGTGTGTGCCTGTGGTCCCAGCTGCTTGAGATGCGGAGGTGGGAGGATCAGTTGAGTCCAAGAATTTGAGGCTGCAGTGAGCTGGGATTGTACCACTGCACTCCAGCCTGGGTTGACAGAGCAGATCCTGTCTCAAAAACAAAAACAAACCAAAACAAAAAACTATGCAGCAGCAACCATGTGCTGGGCCCTGTTCTGAGCACTGGGATATGGCTGCAAACACAGGGTCGTGCACGTAAGGAGCTCACCCCTCATGAGGGAGGTGGAGATGGAGATGTAATGTGCTCAGGGTGATGAGTGCTGAGGAAAGAAATGAGCTGGAGAAATGGACTGGGGCCCGGGAAGGCATCGCTGATGGGGGGCATATGAGTGACATAGTTTGGATTTTTGTCCCTGCCCAAATCTCATGTCGAATTGGAGGAGGGGCCTGGTGGGAGGTGATTGGGTCATGGGGGCAATGTCCTTCTTGCTGTTCTCGTGATGGTGAGTTCTCGTGAGATCTGGTGCTTTAAGAGCTTGTGGTGCTTCCCTCCTTGCTCCCCCTCTCTCCTGCCATTGTGTGAAGAAGGTCCTTGCTTCCCCTTCTCCTTCCACCATGATTGTAAATTTCCTGCTGCCTCCCAATCATGCTTCCTGTACAGCCTGCAGAACTGTGAGTCAATAAAACCTCTTTTCTTCTTAAGTTACCCAGTCTCCTTTACAGCAGTGTGGCAACAGACTCATACGATGAGGGAAGGGCTGAAGCAGGCAAGGCCATGAGCAAGGAGCAGGCTGGAAGAGCACTCCAGGCAGAGGGAACAGCCAGGACCAGGGCCCTGAGACAGGAGTGTGCCAGGATATCCGAGGAACAGCAGAGGAGCCAGTGTGGCTGGAGCTACACGAGAACAGTGTGTGAGTTCCCTGGGGTGGCCAAAACCAACACTGCGGACGGGGACTTCAACAACAGACACTGGTTTCCTCACAGCTCTGGAGGCAAAAAGTCCAAGAAAACCAGCACGGAGTGTCTATGAGGTCCTGATGGATACCTGACCTGGTCCACACCCACAGCCTTGCAAGCTAGATGGAGTGAATTTTCACCTGTCGCAGCCACAAGTGAAAGCCACCAGCTGCTCTCTTCTCCCTCCCATTGCTCCTGAGCAATCAGGGTTAATATTTTGCCTCATGTAAAGGGAGGCACCCACTGGAGAACTTCCCCTCAGCCCACATAAGCTCTGCAGAGAGTCCTGTGGCTCTGGTTCCCACCTGGACACGAGCACCTTGAAGGGCAGCTTCCCTCCCAGGGTCTGGCTGATCTTGGGGCAGGCACCAGTCTGCATGGATTGGTTGGAGGAAGGGAAGATCGTGTGTGGTAGGAGATGGCATTGCCCTTGGGCTGCGTGGTTTTTCTCTCTGCTCCCAGCCCTGTTCCTCCACCTTAGCACAACAGCACCTCTCCGTTCAGTTCTCATCTTCAAGAACGTTTCTTTGGATGAAAGCCACGATTTTGGATATGAACAACCTGGTTGCCAGGTTGTTTGCATTTTTGCCTCCTCTCCTCTCTGAAGGGAAAAGCTGTCCTTGTTTGGGGCCACTTCAGACCCCAGTGAGCAAAAGGAGTGATGTTTAGGGGAAGGCAGAGAGAGAAGGAACTTGTGTATTCCACACCTTCCGTGGCTGGGCATGGGGAAGGGCCTTTCTCATGGCCAATGGGATGGGAGAGGAGAAAGGTTTCCCTGCAGCACCAGGTACATCACACACATAAGTGGCCTGGGGTGTTAGTGGTTAGGAGTGCAGTTGCCAGGTGCAGACAGTCTCTGCAGGATCCTGTTCCTTCCCTACCACTCATGAAGCCACTTTCCCCCTGCCAGGAGCTTCCATGTCCTCCTGTCTAAAGTGGGCTGGCACACAAATCTGCGTCCTTGTGAAGTTCCCATGAGAAAAGCAGATAGACCCTGCGCACACACGGGCCTGCAGGGAGAAGCAATCTTCATGTGGCAACACTCCTTCCTCCCAGGACGGTCTCCTCTGCATCCCCACCGTCACCCCAGTGTCCCACCTGATTGCCCAGGACACAGCT
Organism: Cheracebus regulus; assembly: GCA_963574635.1. NCBI lineage: Eukaryota > Metazoa > Chordata > Mammalia > Primates > Pitheciidae > Cheracebus > Cheracebus regulus. Next base: position 49,467 of record CAUYQU010002993.1, read on the forward strand.
GACTGGAGCTCAGCCCTGGACAAGCACCCACCTCCTGCCAGGGGTGGTTACACTTTCTTGCAGGCCCCCATGGGGAGGCAACACGGAAAACCACACCCAACAGTCAACACGCAGTGGGCCACAGCAGACTCCCGAATTCCCAAGGCAATTCTGCTCTTTATATCTCCAGGAGAAATGCATTTCCTTTGTTTTTGAAGAAGCAGATGGCCAGGTGTCATTGGCAGGGTGGCTGCAGCGAGGGTGAGGAGGGAGAGGAGAGGAAATGAATGGACAGCACAGAGGACAGGCCAGGTGGCCCACAACCAGGCAGGCAGCTCACGCCACCTCTTCCAGAAACAGGGACAGCATGACCAATCTGTGCCGTGCCTCTCTGCACACAATGGACAACTTCGGAAAACTTCAAAAGAAGAAACCAAGTGGATTTTGCTAAAAATGTTCAGTTTCTCTCTCTCTTTAATACAATGCATAGTTTATTGTTTTCTTGTCTTTAAGTAGGATTAATTAGACACAGGGCTAAATTTGTTTAGACAAGCTCTAGAATATTAAAAAAGAAGAAGGCAAAGTACATAGAGTTTCCAAGTCCAGGGAACGTTCTGTTCCCTGGGCTTCAGTTTACAACTGAATGTGCTTTACATTTAGAAGACAAGCTATAGCTTGTAAAATGAATGTGGAAATAATCTAAAGTATGAGGCCTCCATTATTTATTATGTAATTGGAGAAAATTCTGGCTGGGAGAAATCTTTAGCTGAAAGCCAAGATGATCCTTACTCAATCGTTCTTAAACAAAATTAACATGCATCTTTTTCTTGAATAACATCCCACTGGCAGGCAATTCCTCCTCTTCTAGGCTGCTATGAGCAAATTGTCAAGCTGGGTGTCATCCATATAATCATTATCATGGGAAACCATCAGAGTTCCTTGGGGAAAAGAATCAAACATTTCAAGTATTGACATTTTGTTAAGTAGGGTTGTAGTTTTTTTTTTGCCTAAGGTCTTACATTTACAACTTTTGTTCTAAATTTAGAACTTTTGAGAACAATTTGTCTCCAAAATCAGTAATGTTTCAATGATGCCCAAGATCATGTTTTTGAGTTCTATACTCTAAAAGCATTTTGATAATATTATTACATAAACCACCCCTTTTTTATTAAACACATATTACAATCTTTTCACACTGTGAATATAGTACTGGTTGAATCAAGAAAAAGAAGCCCCGCCTACTGCCATGGTTCACACCTATAATCCCAGCACTTTGGGAGACAGAAGCAGGAGGATTACTTGAGGCCAAGAATCGGAGACCAGCCTGGGCAACAAAGTAAGATACTATCTCTACAAAAATATTTAAAAATTAGCCAGGGGTGGTGGCACATACCTGTGGTCCCACCTACTCAGGAGGCTGAGGTGGGAGGATCCCTTGAGCCCAGGAGTTGGAGGCTGCAGTGAGCTTTGATTGCAGCACTGCACTCCATCCTGGGGCACAGAGTGAGATGCTGGCTCTTGAAAAAAGAGTCATTGGTGATGACCTTTTTTGCCTTCCATTAACAAAGTAGTTTCTCACCATAGATACCTCCCTCCCGCCATCTAGGACTTACAGAAGTCCAACCTCTCATGAACGAATGCTGACTTTTATGAAATGTTCTTCCTGCACCACCTGTGCCTTGGGAAGCCCTGTGAAGTGCGAGGGCATTCTCAGCTTTCTTGAGGTGGGGACGTCTCCAACACCCAACCTCCACTGTAGGTGCCCTCTCCCCTTAAGCTGCTTTTTTTTCCCCACAACACTTAATATTCACTCAGCTGTATTCTTAACAGAAAAATAAATTCCAAGAAGACAGGGACTTTTCTGTCTTGCTGACTTCTGTATCCAGGCTTCTAGGAAAGCGCCTGGCACATAGTAGGTGCTCGGTAAATATTTGTGGTGATATTTATTAAGAAATGGAGTGACAAAAGGCACTGTGAATTCATTAACAACATTAAAAGTATTTTGTCTTATTGTGTGCAATTAATGCATACATATAAAAATGGTGGTACGTAAGTGTATACGTTATTATTTAAGCCCTGTTATAGGTTTCTGAACCCCTGGGAGTAACTCCAAGCATCAGTGATTGAGAACCACCCATACCAGGGAAAACAAGTACTAAACTGAAATGCTGTAGACTTGATTCTATTACAGGCAGAGTATCTTTTATTTGAAATGCTTGGGGCCAGAAGTGTTTTGGCTTTCAGATTATTTTTGATTTTGGAATATTTGAATTATACTTACCAGTTGAGGATCCCAAATCTAAAAATCGGAAATCTAAATGCCCCCATGAACTGATCATTAAAGCATCTTGCCAGTACTCAGAAAGTTTCAGATTTTGAAACATTTTGTATTTTTGGATTTGGGATGCTTAACCTGTACCAGCTAGACAGCCCTGAACAACATCACTTAATTTTCCTGAGTCTTGGTTTAATTGTGTGGCAGATGGGAGTAATAATAGCTGATTTGCCTGTTCCACATAGCTGAAAGTAGAAGGATACTTATATATAAAAATAAATTTTGTAAACTACAAAGAACCATATACATATAGATTATTTTTGCTGCTATAATAACACATAGGCCTTGGGTCCATAATCCCAGAAAAGCAGAGGACTGCTGCCCACAGCTTTAGTCAACTTGATCACCGTAGTCTATCATCACCATCATTATAATAGAAACACTTACTCTCCCTGGGGTCGACCACCCAATATGCAAAAAAAACTTATACAAATTTTCCCTGAATGTAGACTCCCCATTTGCCATAGTGGTTGTTTATTAGCTTCATGCTGTGTGGAGTCAATGACTCACAGAAGGCACATTTTTCACCTCTTAGCCTTGGCAGCAACGACCAGTGCTCAAAATCTGCTAACAGGCTCCCTCAGCTATTTCTTGTTGTGTTGCAGTAACACCGCTTTTTCTTTAGGCCACATTAAATTTTAAATCACATTAGAAACATTTCATCTCTGGCCTTCCTCTTCTATTCATTGTAAAAAACAAAAAAGGTGGGGAGTGGCTGTGCAAACATGAGGATCATGATGATTGGTTAGTTTCCCTCCATTTTAACCAATGAAATGTGCTCCTTATCACCGTGGTTACATAACAATTAGCTTCCACAGGTGGAACCCAGCCTCACCAAAGCAACTGGGATAGTTTATCTAGTCTAGCTCTCTGCTCATATCAAAATCACCAGTAATCACCCAAATAACTTCATATTTTTAATATAGAGGTTGTGTTATTTTTAACCACTTCTATTGTGAAATAGACTTCACATACAGAAAATTGTGCAAATCAGAAATGTCTAGCTCAATGAACAGCACATAGATTTCCTTGCTCTTCTTCAGTTATACCCATCTAAGCATGACCCCCTCAACACTATAGTTTACTTCTGTCTGTTTTTAAAAGTATGTAAATGGAATTCTGTGATATATTTTCTCTAGTATCTGGCTTCTTTTGCACGTCATTCTGTTTATGGGGGTCATTCATGTTCATGTAACTGTGGTCCAATTTTTTCAATGCAATGTAGTTTATTATATTTTAAAAACACATTTTCGTGAATCCATTCCGTTGTTGATGGACAGTTGGGTTGCTTCCATTCTAAAGCTGGTGTACACAGTGCTGCTGTGAAGATTGCTGTACAAGTCTGTTGCTAAAAATAGGCATGCTTTTCTGCTGAGTATCTACCTAGAAGTGAATTCCTAAGAAAGAAGGAATCCACATCTTCACTTTGGTGGATAATACCAAACCTCTTCCTTTAGTGACTAGAACAAAATGTATGATACGAGAGAGTTTCCATCACTCTCCATTGTCATCAGTCCCTGGCATGGACACTCTCTTTAATCTTAGCCACCTTGGTGAGTGTGTTTGAAATCTCAATGTTTTTAATTTGCATTTTTCTGATTACTTATGAGGCTGGGCAGCTTTCCCTATATTTATTGGCCATTTGAATATTGTTCTTTGTCAAGTTTCAAGTGTCATCCATTTTTCTCTTTTATTTTATTTTATTTATGAATTTGGATCTCACTCGGTTGCCCAGGCTGGGCCGCAGTGGAGCTCACTGCAACCTTAAACTCCAAGTGATCTTCTATCCTCAGCCTTCTAGTAGCTGGGACTATACACATGAGCCACTATGCCTGGCTACTTTTTTCATTATTTTTTGTAGAGATGGGGTCTTGCTATATTGCCCAGGCTGGTCTTGAACTCCCAGCTTCAAGCAGTCCTCTCACCTTGACCTCTCACCAGAGCTCTTTTTTCTATCTTGTTTGGCTTGGTTTTCCGCCCCCGTCCTTCTGGCCCCTTGCTGATCTGCACTGACGTGACTTGCTGTCCTATTTCAGGACCCTTGACCATTTGCAATCATTTTCAGACTCTGCTAATGCAGTTGCTCACCATTCACTTTGATGACTAAGGCATCATTGATTTTCACAAAATAAAAGTAACAGCTTGTCTTTAAACACAGGAACCCTGAGCCTAGTTCCTTTGACATGCTGTAGTGACAGGAAAACAGGTAGCCAAACCCACCCTTTGGGCTAAAAAAAAAGCCTCTTCTGAAATGAGAGCCAAACTGAAAATGGACTTCCCCAAGTGGCCAGGAACATGAGCACTGTGCAACAGCCCTCTGTAGCTTTCCCTTCCCCATCTGAAGATCCAATAATTGAGCCTGTTAAATAAACTAATAATAGGCAGATAATAGAGAGAAAAGGCTTTACAAGTAATGCCAAAAACCATAGTTACTTTTGCACTGACCTTATATTAACATGCAGGGGCACAAGAGTCACACAAAATATGAAACTCAAAGAAGGGCCAGATGGTTGAACTTTAAATACCTCTTCACAGGGGAGAGGTAAGCAGGGTGTAGGCAATTTTTGAGGAAGAGTAAATGATTTTTAAAGAACAGACACTAGCCTGAGACAAACTTCTTCTGAGCTCTGGGTGAGGTGCCAACAACGTACAGGAAAGTGAGGGGCAGAAGTGCAATGCCAACACAAGTTGCCTTATTATGCAGATAAAGTCTCTTGGGTTCCACCCTCAATAGAATAGATGTCTCTCTGGGCAAACATGGTGAGGACATTTTTTTTTTCCTTTGGTGATTAATCTTCTCTGGTAATGAGATTTTTAGACAGGGGATTGAAGCAAACATCCCCTCCCCATCTCGTTCCAGTCAATTTCGTGTGATCTGGTCTTGTTTAACCATGTTACTCTGCATTTGCAGGCATTATACTGTTCCTCTGAGGCTGGTATGATCATTAGGTACATCCTCATGGTCTATTTTTCAATCATGTGACAATATTCTCTCCTCATAAATGTTCTGGTGAGTTTATGAATAAACTTCAGAAGCACAAGTTTTGAGTGCCTACCAAATAATGGCAGATTCTAAAAGTCACAGAAATCATCAGTCTCATCTTTACCTATTTCCTAATCATGTTTTTCTTCAGGGGTGGAAGTTGTCAGATTTCGCAAGTTCCCATGCTGCCATTCTTCCTTTAAACCCCTTGTGCACACCTATATGGGTAGTAGATACCGTGCCCTGGCACAGCCCAAACAGGAATTTCTATAAAGTGTTGATACATTGTATGTGTTTGTGTTTATGTGTGCATGTATATATGAAATGAAACAACTCTTAAAGTCCAAACAAAGGGAAATATCACCCATAATTCCACCATCATAAAACAACCGACATTAATACTTTGATTTTTCTCTTTTCCATATGTTTTTTTCTACCATGTCTTTGCCAGTGTTGGAGAAAGACTAGTTTTTCCTTAAATTTCCATTTCTTTGGAAAGATCGTTGCTGGGACTATTTCTTATTAACTATTTGCATTTCTTATTTTGGTTTTTTGTTTGTTTGTTTAGGATTTTTGGTGTTTCCTTTTTTTTTTTTTTTTTTTTAAATAGGGTTTTCCTTTGTCACCTAGACAAGAGTAGAGTAGCATAATCATGGCTTACTGCAGCCTCGACCTCCCAGGCTCAAGTGATCCTTTCACCTCAGCCTCCCGACTAGCTGGGACCACAGGCATACACCACCATGCCTGGCTAATTTTTTTGTAATTTTTTGTAGAAACAGGAGTCTCACTATGTTGCCCAGGCTGGTATCAAACTCCTGGGCTCAAGTGAAGTGATTCCAAAATGACATATTTCTATCTCTTACAATTTTCCTGAGTTCTGGTGTTAATTAAATGTACAATTAAATCTTTTGTTTTTTTTTTTAAATACAGAGAGCATTTTCCACTGTTTATGCTGTTTTTAAAACAGAAGATCTGAGGAGGGCAAGGCAGTAGAGTAAGAAAAGGGGTTAAATGAAACTTCTCTTACTCCTCCTGTCAAATGCAGTTTCGTACATTTTAACACTAAATACTCGTTCTACTGAATTCTCACTTTTAGAATGTTCTATCATATTTTAAACTCTTTACAGGCATATCGATTTTGTGTGGAAAGAGATTAAACAGCCCTCAAGACTTTTAACCAAATTTTTAGTCAGTAAAAACATTTCCTCTTTCATTCATGTCCCATGCCCGTTCAGCATGCTTCGTGTGCCTGTATCATTTAAGCAATAAAGATTTTGGAAGCAATCTTTGAATAATATAATATTTTATTTCTCATAATGGGACCTAAAGATCCACATGATTTTGTTTTTTGTCACCCCATGCCACCCCATGGTTTGGAGGAAAGAGACCCCCCAGCCCCCAGTTTTCAAGGGATGGGACTCCTGAAATTCTCGTCCCGTGCCTTTGTGGGGATTCACACTTGGGCTTGCTCCTGTATTTATTACTTGTTCACCTGACACAGGCTTGCTGTGCCTGATGCATTCCAGGCACCACTCTGTGTGCTAGGAATAAAGAAACATCTATACCTGGTATAGTCTGGTTGGGGCAAGAAACCACCAACCTGATAAGCAAATAAATGTATAAAAAAAGAATCAAAACATGGGTTGTGCCCCGAAGAAAAATAGAGGGCAAAGATTGACCAGGAAAGGGGATGGAAGTGGGGAGAAAAGCCATATTAAACTGCATTACACCTTCCACCTTGCTCTGTATTATGATCAAAAGAAATCCCTCCAGTGTCCTTCCTTCACACACATGCATGCACACATGTGCGTGTACACATGTATGCACACGCACACACCTCACACACGCACCCACGCATGCACACACATGCACAACTGTCAACCCCCGACAACAGTGGTGACATCTGTCTCACCTTTGTGCACCCCCAGCGCTGAACACAGCTGTTCACGACTGACACAGTTCTGTTAAACCAAAGAAAATATTTTCAGGATGTCTCCATTAATTTCATGTGGCCCACCAGCCATTTCTGGAAGTTTCTTGAATTCCCTGAAGGTCCCTTCTGCCTTTAGGCATCTTCTGTGTACTCGGTGAGTAGTTTCTGGGGCTTTCCTAACAGCAGTCTGCTTATGCGGACGTCGTTCAGAAAAATGACATTGGAGGCTGAGGCCTCAAAGTATGGCTCCATACTCTTGGTCAGGTTTTAGGTTTGCACTAAAGACAGCCCTGACTGTGACGCCAACAAACTGACTCAATTTATCATCAGAGGGCAATCTGGCATTCCCACACAGCCAGATTGCCAAACTTGCCAATCCAAGTTTAAGGTAAACCACCTCAGCCTCCCAAGCAGGTGGGACCACAGGCATGCACCACCTCACCTGGCTAATTTTATTTGTTTTTTTGTAGAGATGGGGTCTCGCTATGTTGCCCAGGCTGGTCTTGAACTCCTGGCTTCAAGCAGTTCTCCCAACTCAGTCTCCAAAAGGGCTGGGATTACAGGTGTGGGCCAACATGCCTAGCCTCTGACTGTCTAATAACTCATCATTAAACACCATTTTCCCTGGGAGGCTGTAGAGGTGAGGCACGGAGGGCCTCTCCCTTCTAAGAAAAGGAGCCTCCTTCCAGGCTCACAACAAAATGCCAAGTTTGGCAAAAAATGAAAACAGAAGTCTTTGTTTCATACTTGCAAAAAGGCTCAAACTTTCCTGTGTGCTTCTGTTTATATTAAATAAAAAGCCCGTTTTTCTTGGGACAAAGGCATCTTAAAAAGATAGTCCTATCATCTTAGGGAGCCCAGAGGCTCTGCATTCTGCTGTGTATCTGTTTCCTTGATACCCTGTTTTCTGGATAGTCCCACCTGCAATGGTGCCTGAGGTGCTCCATACCGGCAACCGCAGTTACAGCCTCTCCACAGAATGAATACCCAAGTTCAGCCAGAATAAATGAGGAGCAGGCATCCAGGGATCCAGCCGCCTCCCACACAACCTTCACCCTGTGAAGCATTGACGAATCCTGCTCTTGAAGATTCTGTGACTTCTGTTACAACAATTTTCAATCTCTGTTCCACTGAAATGCCCTCTCTAGAACAATTCACAGCCAAATTGCTTGTGGAGATCACAGACTATTGGTGGAGATCATAGGTTGCTAGATTAATAGCCTTGTTAATGGATCCAGGAATCATGGAAGTTTCACCCTGAAAGGGTCTTGGAGAACTTCCAGACCAACATCCTCATGTTTCTCTTAGGGAAACTCAAAGAGGCCAAAGGCCAGACCCAAGGTGCAAGCCTGGTAAGCTGCAGCAGCAGGTTTGGGACCATTTTTGTGGGGAGAGCAGATGATGTGGGGGAAAGATGACTCAGGAGCCTAGAGGGGACATGGGGAAGAAGTCCGTGAAATACCAGCTCATGAGGCTGATAGGAAACCTTGCAAAGGGACTCAGCTTCCTCCCCAACCTCCATATCTAGGGTCAATCAGGAAGATGCAGCAATGGCCACCATCAGAAAAAGAAACCTGCAGAGGACATTTGTTATTGATATTTTGAAGCCCTAACTCCTGGGACCTCAGAATGTGATCTTATTTGGAAATTGGAAACAGAGTCCTTGCCAGTGAAGCTACTTAAGTTGAGGTCACATGAGAAAGATGGACCCTTCATCCAAGAAGACTGGTGTCTTTATAAGAAGAGAAGAGGAGACACAGACACAAAAGGGAGAGGACAGCCATGTATGTGATGATGAAGGCAGAGACTGGAGGGATGAGTCTACAAGCCAAGGAGTGCAAGGATGGCTGGCAACACCAGACACTCGAGAAGGTAAGAAAGGATCCTTCCCTACAGTCTTCAGAAGGAGCGTGGCCCTGCTGACATGTTGACCTTGGACTTCTGGCCTCCAGAACTGAGAGGGAGTACATTTCTGTGGTTTTTAGCACCTGGTTTATGCGCTTTGTGGCAGCAGCCCTGAGAAAGCTAATTGAATGTCCATGAAGCGTCATGAGGGTCGGACCTGGAGTTAGCTCTGCTGCTCTGCATGGCATCACTTTTTTTGTCCTTAGTTTGATTCCCCTTACTAAAAGTAACTGGAGGCAGGGTAGAGTGGCTCACATCTGTAATCCCAGCACTCTAGGAGGCCGACACAGGCAGATGGCTTAAGGCCAGGAGTTCGAGACCAGCCTGAGCAACATGGAGAAACCCTGTATCTACAAAAAAAAAAAAAAAAATTGCAAAATTAACTGGGTATGGTGGCACATGCCTCTAGTCCCAGCTACTCAGGAGGCTGAAGTGGGAGGATTGCTTGCACCTAGGAGGTAAAGGCTGTAGTAAGCTGAAATCACACCACTGTACTCTAGCCTGGGCAACAGAGTGAGACCCTGTCTCAAAACAAACAAAAAAATAAAAGAGTAATTGCTTTTAAACCCAAACCTAGGCGATAGGGTGTTTGCAGGCTAATTTCCGGTCCGCACATACATGCCCAGCTTGCCAGAGTCCTGTATTCCCAGGCTTGTCTCTGTCTGCCTGTTCCCCCTGGGTCTCTACCCACAGAGGCAGCCGTGGTTCTACAGCTCTGGAGCCTCAGGGCTGGAAGCAGGTGAGGAGAGGCCTTTGTTGATCCTGCTCAACCAATGCTCTGCTGGCACATAGAAGAAACGGTGGCTATGTTTAGAAAGTGATGCCAAGTTTACCCCTGAAATGCAATTGCACATCCTGGGTAGGCTGAGTGAGGCAAGGTGAAACTATTGACTGGTATCATTTGAGACACAGCCAACTATTCAAACTGAAACTGAAAGACAGCATGGTCCCTCCGAGGGAAAAAGGGCAGAAATGAAAGCACCAATTTGTCACTTGTATAGTGGCAAACAAAAAAGAAAGAGAAAATAGGTTTCACTTATTTAAATTATGAAAGTAGTTAGTATGTGCTGATTCAAAAAACTTAAAGGATGTAGAAGTATATAAGGTAGAAACAGAACTGTGTCTGCCTCCACCTCCTCCCCTGCCCACAAGCCAGCCCTCTAGATTCAGACTCCCCAGAAGCAACTGTTTTAATGCGTGGTAAACATATTTAGAAGAACTCTCTCCACTGTGCATAAAAACATGCTCTCACATCATTTTGCTTCACTTCATTTTATTTTAAAACCACAGTGTTCGATGACTTGCTTTTTTACTCACTAGCACATTATGGGCAACTTTTCATAGCAATGAATACAGATTTATCTCAGAAAGTAATCTTGAATCAATCTCAGAATAACTCTGTGGGACACATGGGTGATTATGAATTCACAGTGTGCCTTGAGGGAATATATCACTTGTTTCTATGGATGCAATTTGCAGTACATTAATTTGGCACACCACAAAGCCTGGATGGGTATCAATAGGTTGGGTCAGGAAGAGAAGTACACAAAACCATCAGCTAGTTTTAAAGCTAAGGCTTGTCACCACGCATGTATGAAGTGTCTCTTCCATGAGGTGGAGAAAGCGATTATTAGAGAAGCCTCAATAAGCGTCAACAGTTCCAGATGATTTGAAATTTTGCCAACATCGAAAAGAGTTGGAAAACCAGTGGAATTTATTTTTTTATCTTGAGTCAAGTAAGGAATAAACCTAGTTTGCCTAGTGTAAGAATGGCTAGTATACAATGTAATCCTAAATCTTAAAATTGCTGGAGATAAATCACAAAGAAAATAAAAAAGATCCAAAAAAAGGAGGTAAGAGAGAAGCTTTTATCTTCTTTTAGAGGATAAACAATCTCAAGATTCCATCATTCTTTGAATGTCTCAGAAAAACAAAATTCGTTAAACTATGTTAGACATTTGGGAGAACAAAATTAATTTTCCCCACCCAGATGAATCATTCTATCCGAGGTTCTCAACTGGGGACGATTTTGCCCCCCACCCATGGGGGATGTTTCACAATGTCTGGAAATATCTTTGACTGTCACCACTGGGGGCAAGGGGTGGGAGGACCTGCTGCTAGTCTTAGTAGGTGGAGGCCAGGGATACTGCTCAACGTCTACGATGCACAGGATGGCCCCTGCCACGGAGAAGGATCCAGCCTCAAATGTCAACAGCAGAGGCCGAGAACCTCTATGTGATACTTTCCTAAAGGGATTGCTTTTTGTTTCATAATGGACTCAACATCTTATTTAATCAACTTCATAAACACATAAGAAACATAGGTCACATCATTTTCTTGTGAATCTAAACCAATCTAACCTAAAACACCCTAATCCTCCTCCAAACAAAATAGAAGTGAAAAATTCTGTATGACGGTGACTCACATGTACAACTACGAAGCGAGGATAAACAGTAGTACCCGAAACATACAGCAGAACTTCCAGGCAGTCAAGAGATGACTTCAGACACTGGAGGGTAGGTTGAGTCTCACGCAACAAAGCCAGAAACCATCCTGCAACTCACAAGAAGCCTACTCATAGCTCGAAAAGGATTCTGAGCCAGGAGAACAAGTTTAAAATTATTTCCAACATAAAGGAAAGGAACAGGAACTTAGCCTCTTACATGCTTTGTCACCTAATAAGACACACACACACACACACAAATCACACACACACACACACACACACAATACTTAAAATACTTATTCTGGATTCTTGTGAATAAAATCCAGCTCAAGTCTATGGGGAAAAAAATCATGGCCAGAAAAATCTTTCTTTTTTCACTGGATACCAGCCAATAAATCGTAGCCTCTGATGCATTACTGAATTCGGCCTCTCACTTTGCCACCCTGCTCCCATCCCACCCCCACACCAAACCAGCACCAGCTCTGGATTTTACACTCCTAAGCTCAGCTCAGGCGCTGGCAGAGGTGGAGCATCTCACTGCCTCATTCATACCTGCTTTGAAAGATACCCTTGTCTTACTCAGTCGGAAGCTCTTTAAGCCCCTCTGTAAGGCCAAAGAATGTGAAACATCTCAAACGGCACAGCATCGTGTACATAAACTGTTTATTTAAGAGCAGGCAGTCATAGACTGTGGGTGATCCAGGAGCTGCATCAATAGATGTACTGTGGCCTCAGAAAAATCCATGCAGTAACCACAGCAGAGATGACAAAGAGTTTTGCAGGAGGCCTCTGCCCAGGGAGGGTGGCCGCCTGCCCTTTGCAGTTCAGGCAGAGCACAAAGGCCCCTCCCAGGGCCCTAGGGAAGGCTGAATCCAGTCTGTGCCTGGCTTGCCTACCTTGACCCTGGGCAGAGCACATTTCCTCCACCCCACCGAGACCAGTTGCTCCTCTTCAGCCCTTCCCTAGAAATCAGCTTTGATCACTGACAATGCACTCTCAAGCTTCTGATTCACCTAAATCTCAGGTTACTTGCATCAGGTTACTTGCAGCCTGATGCAAATGCTTTGGTGAATGGGCTACCCTAAAATAAGAGGATGATGAAGAACGATGGCCAGAGTACAAAGAGGGGTTCCCTCTAAGTAAGCTTTACTCTGCCCTCTGTGTTTTCATTAGAAACCAGAAAATTGCTGAGCCTTATTTGTGTTTAAGCCATCATAAACTAATCAGTTCCTATTAATGACCCTACTTATTCAGCTCCTATTTTTAAATGCTAGTCTTTCAGCATGCTCTATGTGGGTGGTTTTAATTAAGCCTAATTGTAGATATGTCACATCCAAATAGACACTCTACTCAAATGATTAACAGGGCTTGGAATCTAGTTCACTAAATAGGGGTTTGCAATGGAATGATGGTGTCTATCAAGCTGAAACATATCATATAAATTATTTCTCTGATAACCATAATGGCAGAGAGAATTGTTTATTAGAGTCATTTAGGATTGGAGCCACCACTGGTCTCAGAAGTTACTTACTCAGAGCAGCTGTCAAGTTTGCTGAAAGATTGTTTTCTTAAATTAGCTCTAACTTGGACTAGTTTTTAAATTTTCTTTTGCATTTATATTCCCAGAGGTCTTCTTAAAAGTGTCTTCTGACATGGCAAAATAATGGTATCATTTAAGAAGCTCTAATCTTAAGTAAAAACAAACGATTCACCTTCAGTGCAAAGACCAATTGCTCCTCTTCAGCCCTTCGCTAGAAATCAGCTTTGATCACTGACAATGCATTCTCAAGCTTCTGATTCACCTAAATCTCACCTGATTTTCTAACATCTCTGAGAGCTTGGCATTGCCACTTTTTACACATGACAGGTGAGGATATCGAATCTCAGAAAAGTTATATGACCTCAGCCCAGGGTCTCCTGGGAACAGAGCAGGGCTTAAGAATCACCTGCTTGAGATTTCACCTGCAGGTGCCTGACTCATGGGGCTCTGACTTCTTGGGTTAAAGCATCACCTGTGCACCTTGTCATTCTACATGGGCAGAGCAAGCCAACCCAGCAGCCAATCAGGGGTCACTGTAACAAACACAGCGGTGACTCAGCTCTCCACCTGCACACCTCCACCTGCCCATCTGTAGTCCACACTGGACACTCAACACCCACAGAGGATTTGAAATTATCCCAAGGCTCTTTCACAGGACACATAAGAGCAAATACAAGCTGTCCTCAGTGGTGTACTGCAGAATGCATTATCCATTGGTTGACCACACAGATTCAGTGAAATATTGTCAGGGAGTTCATCTGAAAACTACTGTTTCCATGATGTGCTTACAGTGCCTTCTGTCAGAGCAGATATCCATCCATTTAAATCCAGCAGCATAAGACAAATGACCACTAGAGACAGTTGTTTCCAGGGTAGGGTTTTTATTATTTTTAGCAAATTTTTCCTTGTGGAATGCTCCGATGGGCAGATTAAGATGTACTGTGACAGTGATAGAGAATTGGCAGTGGATTGAATTGAAATTATCTCTCATTTCAGGTGGGGCCTAGACCAGGTCTCACTCACTGGCCTTAACCATCAACTGAAATGAAAGGGGGTCATTGTAGTCAAAGTCAGAGTTTGGGAGATTTAGAAAATCAAGGGCTTATTGCTGTCCAGGGACAGATGTGACCTTTAGTTGTTTGGCCACCCAGCCCGGTTGACTTAGATGAAATATGTACGGAGGTTAGAGCCGCAGACTTTGGTTAAATTTATCTGATAGAACTCTGAATTCCTTCTCTGTGTTATCTTGAATTTCTCTGAGATTTCGCAACACAGCTATTTTGAATTCTTTGTCTGAAAGGTCACCTATCTCTTTCTCCAAAATTGGTCACTGTGCCTTATTTAGTTCATTTGGTGAGGTCATATTTTCCTGGGTAGTATTGATCTAGTAGGTGTTCTTTGGTGTCTGGGCATTGAAGAGTTAGGTATTTATTGTATCTTCACTGTCTGGAGCCACAGACTTTGGAATCAGCCATACCTGATTATACATCTCAGCTCCTCCATTATTCACTGTGTGACTCCAGACATGTTACACAACCTCTCTGAGCTTCTGGTTCTCTGCATCCATAAAACTAGACAGTCATGCTTAAATTATTGAATCATTGTAGGGTTTAAATTAATTAATGGAGACAAAATGTTTTATTCATAATAAACACCAGGAGATGTCAAAGGGAGGGAGTGTCTTTTTTATCTGAGCATTTGCACTGAAATGAGAACATTATGATAGTAGTGCATAGCAAAGCCAAAGCAACCATAATTTTTTAATATTCCCTAGTGAACTGACCAAGTGGAGAAATAGTTGACACTCAAACCCCCTCCACACCTACCATCAGCCTCAGCGGTAGTCTCTTGGGTCAGTTTCTATGCCAGTCTTAGTAACAAAGATTGAAAACACTGCAAATACAGTTCAAATTGATGACAACATGAAATTCCAAATCTTGCCTATGATATAAGGTTTCCTAAAGTTAAAGAAAGTGGAGGAACTGCTTTCAGTGTGCAGTGAAAGCTGATGTTGCCATTATAATCCAAAATTCATTAATAAAATCCAAAATTGGTTGGGTGCTATGGCTCACTAGTGTAATCCCAGCACTTTGGGAGGCTGAGGTGAGCAGATCATTTGAGGTCAAGAGTTCAAGACCAGCCTGGGCAACATGGTGAGATTCCATCTGTATTAAAAATACAAAAATTAGTCTGGTGTGGTGGCATGCACCTGTATTCCCAGCTACTTGGGAGGCTAAGGCAGAAGAATCACTTCAACCCAGGAGTGAGAAATTGCAGTGAGTCGAGATCGCACCACTGTACTCCAGCCTGGGCAACAGAGTGAAACTCTGTCCCAAAATTACAATAATTATAATCCCAAATTACTTCTCTTATTATTTTAAGCTTTATTTTTCAAGATGAAGTTTCAGCTGTCACACTGTCTCCCCTTATTGGTTCTATAAAATCATGTTCCCCATTTTAAGTAAATTCACTTTAGGTGGACTTTTCTTGGTATAAATTACTCTTTGAAGACAGCGGTCTATGTATATAAACTTACATGTGTCATTTCACAGAATAAGGAAGAAATGGTTTCATAAATTATATCATATCCATTTGAACTCTCTTTGGGCACAAACACAGGATAAACACCTGTCAGATGGGATTAAAGTGCCTGTGGGCCACTGGTGAATGGGATGGAGAGAGGAGGAAGATAATGAAGAGAAGGCAAGAAGAAGAAGAAGAATCAAACAGACGGAAATGGAACAGGAATCTATTCGTGAATCCACTTCCCTCAAAAGTGTTGCAGACCTGCCTGGGCCTCCTGAGAGCAGGAAGCCCTTCCTCCCGAATCCAGGAGAGTTCTTCTCACCACGTGGCCAAAGTCTGCCTTGTGCATGGATGTCATTGCCTGAGTGACTTCAAGAGGCAGATGGAGCATGGTTTCACCCTCAGTCTCTCCTCCTCTGGTTCATGCCCATGTCTGATTCCTGGGCATCGCTGTGCTTCAGAAGGCCACCTCCAGTCTTTCCCATCCGCTTCCAATTTGCCCTTGCCCCATCCTCCAAGCCAAGGCAGTGGTTGTATAAACATGGCTGTGTGTACAACACTCAGCCTTTACACTGGTCTCCACTGAATGAGTAATCTCATTACCGACCTTCTAAGAGCGTCTGCTCCCTCGGGACTGCCGTCTTCCAGCCCTTGTAGTAAGAAAATGATTTATTAGTCCATTCATTACAATAACATGAGTCACATGTTATGAAGAGCTCAGAGGACATATTTTGTGTACATTGAAATCTAAGGTGTGCAAATTTCTGCAATTTAACTTTATTGAGGAGGGAGTGGGGTAGAAATGAATTCCACATTTTTTTCAAAGTACAAAAACCCACATCAGGCAACATCTGCATGAATCAGTCTCCAAGGACTCAATGTAAACAGTTGTTGATATAAATAGATGTGCTTTTAAGCGAAGACAGATGTCCCAGCCCCAAATGTTCAGAAAACAATTAAGTTCAAAGACATGTTGGCTTTCATTTATTTCCCAATAGGTGGATCTTCTCTGGGCTATGACAGCGAGGGGTGGAAGAGAGAACATTGTTTCCCCATGGAAAGGCATGTTGTGTCATGGGTGCCAGGTATGAGCCCCACACACTCAGCATGGAGTTCACTTGCCTACCCAGTGTGGCTTGAGAGGTCTGAGTCGTGACGCCTTCTCTTACTCATGCATTCTCATGGCATTTGCTGATTTATTTGAAGACACCCCTATTCAGAACTCCTCAGAATATTATTTCAGGGAATACTAAGTGGGAGCATTAGGAAATATGTCTCCAGAATTTGGGGGTCGGTGGGAGAAAAAATTAGAAGCCATCAGGACTCTGGAGCTAGAGTGGGCTATGGGACCATGGTCCTCAGTGGGAATGGGCTTGCATCTCATTCTCCCAGACCAAGGATGTGAACTCTGAAAGATGGTCAACAAATCTGCATTTCAGTGAGAGGCACATTCCCCGTGAGCTTATCCGGAAAGCTGGCGCCAGGCAGAAAGGGTCATTTCTACATAGAGAAATTCACATTGTTTGTGTGGGCACTATGCCAGAAAGCATTTTCACATAGATTCCCTTGTTGAATGTGAAGGATGCGATGCAGAATTTAAAGCTTTGCAGGAATTAGCGACAGAAGGCAAGTTTACATTTTGACCATACCACCCTTTGCATGGTAGAAAATTCTACCCCGCATACCCAGAGCAGGTCTTTCCTTCCTTCCGAGAGGCCAAGGCAAAGACCTTCGTGGTCTTTAGGCCGAGCTTTCCCAGGAAGGGAAGGAAACTGTAGCTGCTTTGGAGAGTTCCTTAGACTAAATCGGGGGTGCCAGTGCTGGAAGATAAAACAGGCTGGCAGGCTACCCACCCCCACCCCAGGCCCCAGCCAGAGCATCCCAGGCTCTGTGGTACAGACAGGGGGAGGATGGCTGGTGCCCTTCACCCTGAGGGCATGGCTGCCTTTCTGACCTCACCTGGGAGGGGGCACCCCGGTTGGCTGAGGTTTAAGGTAAAAAAGCCTAGCTCTTTTGTTGTTTGTCATGAAGCCAAATGATCTGGGACTTGGTTCTTTCTCACAGAGTCAGAAAAGAAAGTCAAGACAAAGTTCCCATCACAAATGACCTCAGGACACATGTCACACTCTTCCTGAGCCCGAGCACTATTAGTGATTAGAAACGACCACTCACTTGTGAGTACACAGGTTGGGCAGGCTGTCCGAAGTTGCAAAGACAGTCTCTGGTTGTGTTGGGCAGATACCAGAATCAGTCAGTGATCTGAAAATCTGGTTTCCATGCTGCTAGACATCTGTGAGTATTACGATAAAACGTCGTATTAATCAGACATTCACATGAGGCCACGGGTGGTGCTTGGTGTTTGTAGATGTGGTATAGATAGTCAGGCCATCCCATGCTCTCTTCCTGGGCACACAGGAGGACGAGTTTTCCAAGCCTCCCTTCCCTCCCATTGGGTTCTGGTGAGGGGCATTTGAGCAGAAGTGATGCGAGTCCTGTAGACTTGGTCATTCCCCCTGGATGATCTTTGACACACTCTTCCCTTTCTGTGACAACCCTGGAGGCTATATGTTGACCATGGTGGCTTCACAAGACATAAGGAAACTAGATCCCTGGGTTATCACATGGAGAAGAGCCCAGCAGAGCTGCTCAGGCTGCATTAGATTGGGGATGAAAGCAAGGAAATCTTTGTGACATTACAACACTGAGATTAGGAGATTGTTAGCACAGCTAGCATTTAGTATTCTGATGCATGTATCTTGTTTCTGGGAAGTATAGATGGATACCACCAAGTAAGGTGCTTTCAAGTAGTTTGTTTATTGGCATTCTCTAGATCAAGGGTATAGTTTAAAATCAGTTTCCCAAAAATCACAGTTGGGAAGAGAAAAAGAAGCCAGAGAATGAAAGGAGTGTGGTGCTGTTCACTTTGAGACCCAGTCCCATTAGATTCTTAGACTAAAAAGAAACTGAAACGGTTATTCCATTCTTTCTTTAATTCTGAGCATAGCTTTACCCAGATCATCTTTGAAGGACAGTCTGTTACCTATTCCTAAATGCAGCCAAGCATGAAATTCCACCGCCCAGCCTAGTAATTTAGTGACTCAAAACCTGGGCCCAAGGAACTCTTTTTGAGGGCCAATCCGAGCCCCTTGCTGGGCCATATCTTGCTCCCATTTCTCCTTTTCCCTGAGGAAACAGATTGTTGCTTACAATTTCAATATGGTGTGTCTGCATTTATTTGGTCACTAACATCATATGAATTCCCCATCACTCTTTATTCTTGAAGTAAAATAATGCATTTCTTTTAAATTTATTTAATCCATACAGCAATTCCTGACTATGCAGCCAGCTCTACTCCAGGAAAGTGAAGGCTCAGTCTCTGCCTCCAAAGAGATAAGATAGACATATTAAAAAGTTAACAGGCTCTTGTCACGTGTTACAATGAATGAGAGGGAACTGATGAGGAAGAAGACATGAGCTCCAATCTGGAGGACTTCCCAGAGAAAGTAGGCTCCCAGGGGCCCTGAAAGACAGTGAGAACTTAGAAGAATCAAGAGAGAAGTTAGGACATTAAGAGAGAATTCTAGAGGCCAGGATGAGTGTGGAGAAAGATGCTGAGAAAACCACCTTGCTACGGAGAAGAAAGGGCTGAAGGGGAAGAAGAGGAAGAGCCAGTCTTGGAGGATGTGGTAGGAGGAATAATGGCTCTCCAAGGGTAACCAAGTCCTAATCCCTGAGGCCTATAAATAAGTGGCCTTACATAGTCAAAAGTACTTTGCAGATGTGATTAAGTGCAGGACCTTGAGACGGGAAGATGATTCTGGATTATCCAGATGTTCCCAAAATGTAATTACAAACATCTTTAGAAGAGAGAAATGAGTCTCAGACTCAAAGAAGGAGATGAAATGATGGAAGCAAAGGTTGGGGAGAGAAAGTTCAAGATGCTTTGCTACTTGAAGATGAAGGAGGGGTCCCTGAGCCAAAGGATGCAGGTACCTGTAGAAGCTAGGAAAGACAAAGAAATAAATTCTCTGCTGGAGCCTCCAGAAGGCATGCAGCCTTGCAGATACCTTGATTTTAGGAATTCTGACCTCTAAAATTGTAAGATCATATATTTTTGTTGTTTCAAACCACTACACTTATGGTCATTTGTTATAGTGGCCAGAAGAAATGAATACAGATAATTTCACATTTCAAGCTGATGAGACTCTAACCTGCCAAGAAATCAGAGTCTTGGACTCAGAAGGTCTTTGATCAGAGTCAGGGAGTTATCGTGTGTGTAGTGTGAGCTCTACGTAAGCACCACAAGACATGTCCTTGCCCTTATTGGTCTCCAAGAACCACAGCATGGATGACAGTGCTTGCACACAGGTGAAACCTGGTACAGTATCTTCTGGTTGAATGAGAAAATAAGTAGTAAATGCTGCAGTCTCTCTGGCTGAAGTCCTCAATTCCTCTTGCCTGAACCATTTCAATATCCACTTCATAAGCCTTCAGGCTCCAATCTTATCTCCATTCCAACCTGCTGCCAGGGTCATCCTCCCACGCAAGCCTTAGTTATGTACATTTCATCCAAATAAAATTCAAATTCCTTAAAATAGTATATAAATATTTTGGCTTCCCTGGACCACATTGGAAGAAGAATTGTCTTGGGTCACACATAAAATATACTAACACTAACAATAGCTGATGAGCTAAAAATAAGAAAAAAATTTCTTAGTGTCTTAAGAAAGTATTGGACCACATGCGGCCCATGTGCTGTGGGTTGGACAAGCTTGGTCTAAAGCCTTCTATGGCCTCGGACTATCCTCTGAGCAGAAACCACCAACACCCACATGATTTCCTTGTACGTGCTGGCAGAGCTTCGCTATTAAGTTGCCCTCTCTAATATGACTTTACTATTCCAAGAAATCATTGTCTAGGAAATAAAAATTACTAATTTGATTATTTCAGGAACTTCCCAGAAAAACTAATTTAAGTGACTATGAAACTACTCAACTCTTCAATAACTAGTATCAAGGATTATTTATTCCCTAAGACGCTTCTGAGAACCCTGCCTTAAAACCCTCACCTTGCTGTCTTCACAAATCCTGAACCATTATATCATGATCCTTAATCCTATTCCAGCTTCTTTCCAGATTGAAAGACCTGCCAAGCCTTCTAAACCTTACAAATATTCCAACTTTGTTGTACTCATGGAAAATACTATACAGACTTTGTTGAGATAGTTGCATTGCTTACCATGGGAAGCAGTAAACTTAGCTTTGCCTGACCAGCAGTTTGTTGGGGTGATGTTTTGGGGAAGTCAATACTGGACACCTAAGCAAACTTGCTACTTCATGCTTCCCTCTTCTAGAAGGCAGAATAATGGCTGCCCAAAGATGTCCACATCTTAATCCTAGGAACCTATAAATATGTTTCCTTATATAGCAAGGGGGAATTAAGACAGCAGATAGATTTAATGTTGCTAATCAGCTGACTTTGAAATGATGAGATCATTGATACAGTTTGAATATATGTCCCTGTCAAATCTTATGTTGAATTGTAATCCCCAGTGTTGAAGGTGGGGCCTGGTGGGAGGTGATTGGGTCATGAGGGTGGATTCCTCATGGCTTGGTGCTGTCGTGATAATGAATGTATTATCAGGAGGTCTGGGTTTTAAGTGTGTGTCACCTTCCCACTACTTGCTCTCTCTTGCCCTCATTCTTACCATGTGAGATGCCTGCTCCTTCTTCTCCTTCCACCATGATTAGAAGCTTCCTGAGGCCTCCCCAGAAGCCAAGCAAATACAGTCACTATGCTTCCTACATGGCCTACAGAACCATGAGCCAAATAAACCTCTTTTCTTTATAAATTACCCAGGCTTAGGTATTTCTTTACAGTAATGCAAAAATGGCCTAATATACTAATCCTAGATTCTCCAGGTGGGAACTCGTGTAAACACAAGGATCTTTAAATGTGGAAGGGGGAAGTTGAAAGAGTCAATGTCAAATCGATGAGATGCGAGAAAGACTCAACCAACCATTGCTGGCGTTGAAGATGGAGGATGGGGCCACAAGCCAAAGAATGTGGGCAGCCTTAGAAGCTGGAAAAGGCAAGAAATGCATTTCCTTCTGGAGCCTCCAGAAAGGGATGCAACCCTGCCAACACCTTGATTTTAACCTGGCAAGACTTGTATTCGCCTTCTGGCATCCAGAACTGTAATGTAATATTGTGTTGTTTTAATCCAGCAAATGTCTGTTAATTTGTTTTGGCAGTAGAAGAAAACCAGCACATCTCTCCTTGCTGATGCTCCTTTCTCCATCTGAAATCTGATCTGACCTCACTCTTCTGCCTGTTGAAATCCTGCCTATCTTTTCATTTCAATGGCCGATCCACCTCCTCCGAGACACACTTCCCTAAACACCCCTTTTCTGAATTCTCTCAATATCTGATGTGCTCTCCTTTATTTTATATGTTCACATTTACTAGGATATGTAGTGTATATCTTCTATGTCTTATAAAAAAACTTTTGCACAGCTGAATAGTAGAGATATTTCACTGTAATCATACCATTTTTCCTTTAGCCAGCTAAATAATGTCCATGGTGGGTACAAAAGTATCTTGATAGAAGTCATATATTTGAGGAATCATATGTAAGTTCCTCATTAATTAGGGCTGGCAGAATCTTCCTCTTTTGGAGACTAATATATCAACTTGAAAGTCAATTCTAATAAGAATATTGAAAGAGTAATATGGAAAGGAATTTGCAAATAATAGAAAAGAAATCAAAGAACAATTCTTGTAAGGCTAGTTTCTCCACTGGGCATCAGGGGTTGTTGCTTTGAACCTATAACTTTTCCAGGGCCTATGAAAATGTTTGAAAGCCTAGATAACAAAGAAACATTATGAAGTTAAAGTAGGTTCATCAAACGTCTACAAAATGTAACATTAGCTCAGCTCATTAATTGAATTTTGTACATATACAAACTCTATTACATTTGAAAAAATGTGTAAGTTTGTTTTTCTCACTTCATCAGAATTCAGAATTCTCAAGTATGCACCAGGAATGAAAACAGCCACTTTTAGTCAACTAATTTTGAAAGCAATGTTTTCTTTAAATTGTTTCAAATTATTTTACATTCAAAAATATTTAAGAAGAGAAGTAGATGCATTTTAACATATGTGATAGAATGTGTCATGGAGCCTCCAAAATTGAGAAACCCTGCAGCTTACCAAGGGCTTAAAGCAATGCTGTCAGTTTCTGAGCAGAAAGGAACGGGGTGTGGCTGACAGGTAATGTGGACTATGATGGTAATGCCAGTGACTCATGTTTTTCACACACTTACCATGTGTCGTTTATTTCTTTCATCATTTTAAAAACATTAAGGTAAAACTCAATAACATACAAGTGACCATTTTGAAGTATGCAATTTAGTGCATTCACAATTTTGTGCAACTACCACCTATCTCTAGTTTCCAGTCTTTTTCTTCACCCCAGAAAAATTCTCCATAACTTTCTAGCAATAACTCTCCACTTCTTCCTCCCTTTTGCCCCCAGAAACCACCAATCTGCTTTCTGTCTCTGTAGATTTGCCTATTCTGGACATTACATATAACTAGAATCATACAAGTAACTTTCCGTTTCTGACTTCTTTCACTTTGCATGTTTTCAAGGTTCCTCTATGTTGTAACATATGTCAGTACATCTCTCATTTTTATGGCTGAATAACTTTGTTGTGTGTATTTTGAGCTATTATAAATAATGCTGCTGTGAACATTTTATACATGTTTCTGTGTGGGTATATCTTTTTTTGTGTCTGTGAGACAGGGTCTCACTCTGTCACCCAGGCTCTGAAGTACAGTGCTACAATCATGGCTCACTGTGTCTGTGAACTCCTGGGCTCAAGTGATCCTCCTAACTCAGCCTCCCAAGCATCGGGGACTACAGGCATGTGCCACCACACCTGGCTAATTTTTGTATTTTTTGTAGAGACAAGGTTTCACCATGTTGCCCAGGCTTGTTTCGAACTCCTGACCTCAAGACATCCACACTCCTCAGCTTCCCAAAGAGCTGGGATTACAGGCTCAAGCCACTGCTCCTGGCCACATTTTTATTTCTCTTAAGTATATATATCTGGGAGTGAGACTGCTGGATCATATGATAAGTCTGTGTTTAACTTTTTGAGGAATGATGCCTTTTGTCTTTTCAACAGCAATGTGGAAATTGGAAATCAGTGTGATCATGTGCCCAAGGTGACACACCCATTAGAGGTGGAGTGGAATTCAAAGTCAAGCCAGTCTGATTCAAGAGCCCCCATCCTTGCACTCAGTCAAGATGTCTCATTAGTGTACATGAGAGAGACAGTGGTGGGAGCTGAGGGCTGCATGCAGGGCATGGCAAGAGGTAGAGGCTAGCAAGTGTAGGATGTGCCCAGGTGCACACAGAATTGAGGACTATGAGGGTGGGCAGGGGCCAGATCCTTGAGAATCCTGAAGGCCAGCAGAGTAGGAAGCCATGGTGACAAAGTCAGGCAGCCAGAAGTAGATGGACTTTGAGGACCAATGGGGCCATGGTGTGTCACTGGGGCCTTTGAGGAACTCAGGTAAAAATGATGCCCAAGAGTAGGCAAGATTAGAGAGTTTATCCTCAGGCACAGAGCAGGGAAAAGTGAGCAGCACTGTGGACTGCCTTTGTGACTTTTATGATTGGATTGAGAGAATCACCAGCTCTTAGCAGGGAGAGCAACAAACAATGCAAACACAGACACAAAAAGAAGGAGAAACAACAGCCCTTGTCACCACAGCCCTAGTGGTGGCAGCAATTAAGGAAATTATATAAAGAATTTGGAGAGTCTGTGCAACCAGCACACAGAAATGTTGTGAACCTGTAGAGGTGTATAGACTCTCCCTGGCATGCACACAAAAGTTTGCAGTCCTGAAGACATCTTGAAGAACTGATGTGCAGGCCTAGATCTCAAGCATATTTATTTTTCTGTTCTTCTTTTTGCATATTAAGGTGGATGTTTTTCTCATTAATTTTCAGCCTTGCCCTTTTCCCCCAATATGTATAACCAATTTAAAGCTATAAATGTGCTTCTAGGTTCTGCTTTAGCTGCACACCCTTTTTCATATTTAGTATTTTCCTAATCATTTAGTTGTAAATATTTTTAATGTCTATTATGATTTCTTCTTCCACTTTTTGCTATATCTGTTGCTGCATTCCAAAAAAAAAAAAACTTAGTTTAAAATGACAATCATTTCATTCCATCTCACAATATTATGGGTCATAAATTGGGACAGGTTTCAGCTGGATGATTCTTCTGCTCTTCTTGACATTAACTAAGGGAACTAGTGATATTCAGCTGCCAGATGGGCTGGTCTGGAGGGTCCAAGGAATTTCACATGTTGGCATCTGTGTGAAGAGGGCTGGAAGGCTAGCTCAGTGAGACAGCTAGACAGTGGCTACCTCTGGCCTCTGCAGCTTGGCAAGCTAAGGATGGTTGGACCAACTCAAAGCAGCTCAGATCCCCAGAGAGAGAGGAGCCTGCCAGTCTAGGAATTGAATCTGGAATTTAGCAAAGCACACTTCCACCACCGTCCATTGATTGAAGGAACACAGAAAGACCTCCCAGATTGTTGGAAGACACACAGTCCCTGCTGCTGAAAGGGAAAAGTGACAAAAATATTTCTGATTATTCTTTTTGGGGTGAATTGTGTCCCCCCCAGAATTCATGTGTTGAAATCCCCCAGAACTTCATAACATGACTTTTTGCAGGTAGGGCCTTTATAGAGGTAATTGAATTAAAATGGGGTCATTAGAATGAGCTTTAGTTCAGCATGACTGGATTAGAAGAGGAAATTCTGACACAGACACACAGGCAGAAAGTCCATGTAAGGACAGCAAGAAGGCTGCCATCTGCAAGCCAAGGAGGGAGGCCTCACAAAAAAATCAAGCCATTGTCACCTTGATCTTGTACCTCTGGTCTCTAGAAACGTGAAAAAACAAATCTAATGTTTAACCCACCCAGTATGCGGCGTTAGTTATGGCAGACCTAGCAAATGAATACACTACCTTTAACCATACGTTCATGAATTTTTCATAATTACCTTTCTTAAACTCCAATCATAAGGGTTTCTAATTTAAAAGGCCCCAGTGACATGATGACTGGAGAATGTTGTGTGTTATGTATCAAGCATTTGAAATTGGTTGAGGCTTCTGTTTTAGCCTGTGTATCTGGACGGTATTAGAAAGTATTCTGGGTGGAATTGATGAGAAGGTGTATTCTACAGTCACTGTTTAAGAAACAAGTTGGTAGGCTATTGATTACTGCCTCAATTGCAGAACTTGTTACTGGTCTATTCAGAGATTCAACTTCTTCCTGGTTTAGTCTTGGGTGGATTTATGTGTCCAGGAATTTATCCATTTCTTCTAGATTTTCCAGTTTCTTTGCATAGAGGTGTTTTTAGTATTCTCTGATGGTAGTTTGC
Source organism: Cheracebus regulus (assembly GCA_963574635.1). NCBI lineage: Eukaryota > Metazoa > Chordata > Mammalia > Primates > Pitheciidae > Cheracebus > Cheracebus regulus. The sequence continues at coordinate 75,581 of CAUYQU010002993.1, forward strand.
ATTTCTGTAGGATCAGTGGTGATCTCCCCTTTATCATTTTTTATTGTATCTGTTTGATTCTTCTCTCTTTTCTTCTATATTATTCTGGCTAGTAGTCTATTTTGCTCATCTTTTCAAAAAACCAGCTCCTGCGTTCCTTGATTTTTTGAAGGGTTTTTCGTGTCTCTATCTCCTTCAGTTCCACTCTGATCTTAGTTATTTCTTGTCTTCTGGTAGCTTTTGAATTTGTTTGCCCTTGCTTCTCTAGTACTTTTAATTGTGATGTTAGGGTGTTGATTTTAGATATTTCCCACTTTGTCCAATGGGCATTTAGTGTTATAAATTTCCCTGTAAACACTGCATTAGCTGTGTCTCAAATATTCTGGTACATTGTGTCTTTGTTCTCATTGGTTTCAAATAACTTATTTATTTCTGCCTTAATTTCATTATTTACTCAGTAGTCATTCAGGAGCAGGTAGTTTAGTTTCCATATAGTTGTGTGGTTTTCAGTGAGTTTCTTATTCCTGAGTTCTAATTTGATTGCACTGTGGTCTGTAAGACTGTTTGTTATGATTTCCATTCTTTTGTATTTGCTGAGGAGTGTTTTACTTCAAAGTATGTGATCAGTTTTAGAATAAGTATGATGTGGTGCTGAGAATGATATATATTCTGTTGCTCTGAGATGGAGAGTTCTGTAGATGTCTCTTAGGTTCGCTTGGTCCAGAGCTGAGTTCAAGTCTTGAATATCCTTGTTAATTTTCTGTCTTGTTGATCTGTCTAATATCAACGATGGGTTGTTAAAGTCTCCCACTATTATTATGTGGGAGTCTAAGTCTCCTTGTAGGTCTCTAAAAACTTGCTTTATGAATCTGGGTGCTCCTGTATTGGATGCATATATATTTAGGATAGTTAGCTCTTCTTGTTGCATTGATTCCTTTACCACTATGTAATGCCTTTCTTGTCCCTTTTGATCTTTGTTGGTTTAAAGTCTGTTTTATCAGAGACTAAGACAGTAATCCTGCTTTTTTTTTCCATTTACTTGGTAAATAGTCCTTCATCCCTTTATTTTGACCCTGTGTGTGTCTTTGCACTTAAGATGGGTCTCCTGAATACAGCACACCAATGGGTCTTCACTCTTTATTCACTTTGCCAGTCTGTGTCTTAATTAAGGCATTTAGCCCATTTACATTTAAGGTTAATATTGTTATGTGTGAATTTGATCCTGTCATTATGATGATAGCTGGTTATTTTCCCTGTTGGTTGATACAGTTTCTTCATAGTGTCTTTGGCATTTACAATTTGGTATGCTTTTGCAGTGGCTGTTACCAGTTTTTCCTTTCCATATTTAGTGCTTCCTTCAGGAGCTCTTGTAAGGCAGGCCTGGTGATGACAAAATCTCTCAGCATTTGCTTGTCTGTAAAGGATTTTATTTCTCCTTCACTTATGAAGCTTAGTTTGGCTGGATATGAAATTCTGCCTTGAAAATTCTTTTAAGAGTATTTAATATTGACCCCCACTCTCTTCTGGCTTGTATGGTTTCTGCTGAGAAATCTGCTGTTAGTCTGATTGGCTTCACTTTTTGGGTAACCCGACCTTTCTTTCTGGCTGCTCTTTATTTCAACCTTGGTGAATCTGATGATTATGTGTCTTGGGGTTGCTCTTCTGGAGGAGTATCTTTGTGGTGATATCTGTATTTCCTGAATTTGAATGTTAGCCTGTCTTGCAAGGTTGGGAAAGTTCTCCTGGGAAATATCCTGAAGAATGTTTTCTAAATTGGTTCCAATCTCCCTATCACTTTAAGGTACACCAATCAAATGTAGGTTTGGTGTTTTCACATAGTCCCATATTTCTTGGATACTTTGCTCATTCCTTTTTCTTCTACCAGCCAAAAAAAGCCTGCAACCAAATGGATTCACAGCTGAATTCTACCATAGGTACAAAGAGGAGCTGGTACCATTCCTTCTGAAACTATTCAAAACAGTGAAAAAAGAGGGACTCCTCCCTAACTCATGTTATGAGGCCAACATCATCCTGATACCAAAACCTTGCAGAGACATGCACACAAAAAAGAAACTTTCAGGCCAATATCCCTGATGAACATCGATGAGAAAACCCTCAATAAAATACTGGCAAACCAAATCCAGCAGCACATCAAAAAGCTGATCCACCACAATAAAGTCAGCTTCATTCCTGGGATGCAAGGCTGGTTCAACATTCACAAATCAATAAAGGTAATCCATCATATAAACAGAACCAATGACAAAAACCACATGATTATCTCAGCAGATGCTGAAAAGGCCTTTGATAAAATTTAACACCCCTTCATACTAGAAATTCTCATTAAACTAGGTATTGATCGAATGTATCTCAAAATAATAAGCTATTTATGTCAAAACCCACAGCCAATATCCTACTGCATGGGCAAAAACTAGAAGTATTCCCTTTGAAAACCAGCACAAGACAAGGATGTCCTCTCTTGCTACTCCTATTCAGTATAGTATGGAAGTTCTGGTCAGGGTGATCAGGCAAGAGAGAGAAATAAAGGATATTCAAATAGAAAGGTAGGAAGTGAAATTGTCTCTGTTTGCAGGTGACATAACTGTAGATTTAGAAAACACCATAATCTCAGCCCAAATCTCCTTAAGCTGATAAGCAACTTCAACAAAGTCTCAGGATACAAAATCAGTGTGCAAAAATCACAAGCACTCCTATACACCAATAATAGATAAACAGAGAGCCAAATCAGGACTGAACTCCCATTAACAATTGGTACAAAGAGAATAAAACACCCAGGAATACAACTTACAAGAGATGTGAAGGACCTCTTCAAGGAGAACTACAAACCTCTGCTCAAGGAAATAAGAGAGGACACAAACAAATGGAAAAATATTCCATACTCATGGATAGGAAGAATCAGCATCACAAAAATGGCCATACTGTCCAAAGTAATTTGTAGAGTTAAAATATCCCCATCAAGCTACCTACCATTGGCTTTCTTCACAGAATTAATAAAAACTACTTAAAATTTCATATGGAACCAAGAAAGGAGCCTGTATAGCAAAGACAATCCTAAGCAAAAAGAACAAAGCTGGAAGCATCAAGCTACCTGACTTTGAACTACACTACAAGGCTACAATAACCAAAACCACATGGTACTACTACCAATACAAATATAATACAAATATACAGACCAATGGAATAGAACAGAGGCCTCAAAAGTAATGCCACACATCTACAACCATCTGATCTTTGACAAACCTGACAAAAACAAGCAATGGGGAAAGGATTCCCTGTTTAATAAATGGTGTTGAGAAAACTGACTAGCCATGTGCAGAAAACTGAAACTGGACCCCTTCCTTAC